>JAOTRI020090608.1:0-15741 GCA_028564885.2 Zoanthus sanctaehelenae
TCACTCGAGAAGTGCAAGAAAAACTCGCCTGCGGCTCGTTTTTCTTTCAGCACTTCTTTCGTGAACTTAAAATTCACATGTGGTTCTATAACTGAACAGAGCGCGCGGGTTCGCTTTTTATTTCTATATTTTCAAACATAAGCGAACCGAGCGTTTGTGTTTTTTTTTCAAAAAAATGTACCTCTAAGAATTATTTTTTGGAATACTACGTCAAATCAAAGTAATGGATACACACATGAACAAAGACAATAATAAAATGTATAGTTTAAACTAAAAGACTAGCAAATTGCTCTGATTAACGATTTCTTGCGAAGCGTTTGTTTGTATCGAGAAGTCATCGTATAACAAATCGTTGGCCCAGACGGCCCTATACTAAATGTATTAGGTAGTTTAAGTTTGGAAATGTAATGCGTTCTTTTAGGGGATTAGATACCCTGCTCTACTGAGACGATGTTTCTGTGAGGGCGATTTGTGCGACTTTTTGAGTCAATTTTGGATTAACCAAACAATATTTGGGGGAATAACGAATAGCATTTTTTGCCAAATGGTTTGATAGATTAACTTATAATTGAAAGCTTACTTCGAATTTCACTGGATATGAGCACTTGAACAGTTATCTAAAGTAAATTGTATGTGAAAAAGAGGAAAACGTCTTCGCTAAACAGTAAGCTGATCGTAACTTTATTCGTTTTCTTTCTTTTTTAGAACGAACTTCGAAGCTATGGAGTACGACAACTTGCAAAAAAGAAAATGATTGCAAAATTGAAAGAAATTTATCGCTATACCCACCAAGGTAATGCTAGTTTATAGTTTAATATCGTGATACATTTAACATCTTAGATTATCCTCAAAGAAAAGCTTTTACTCAAATTACGCTCTTTCCTTTGGCGCTTGTCATCATTTCTTTCAGTTTGACTCTTTCTAAAAACACTAAATTTGGTTACTGTAAGAAAGATGGTCGAAGTATCTTTTACACCAAGATTGTGGCTTAATTTATGTAAAACACAACAACGTCAGAAATACATGGACCAAGGTCGGCGTCTTATGAATCTTATAGCTGTTGAATTGTGCCAATGTTCTATGAAGTACCTATTTTATATGTCAGTGCAGGATTTGCTTCACCAAAACCATTTTAATTAGGAATACTGTACGTATTTTACACAACAGCTTATGTTTAGCTGGTGCTTACTATGTTTGGCGGGGGAAGGGGTCAATTTAACAAGCTCATTGGCTAAACCTCCGGTTTTTCAACTATGTGCTACTTCATTTCTGGAAAATCTCGCTTAACGTTCCATCCATATTATTTCGGTGAATAGACTATCAGCGTCTACTTGGAGCTAACCTGTTGTAGAATAGGCGAGCCCTTGCCAGAGGCACTACAGGAAAAGGAATATACCTTTCAGTGTTCCCATTAACGCGCCGCTACCCGTATTTGACGCACGAAAATGTGAAAGTGATGCGCCACTTTCGTCCTTCTTACGTCCGTGGGACGCGCGAATAAAAGACACTTGGTACGTGGTCAAGGGGGATGGAGAGAAGACGTCACACCTAATACCCATGTTCCATTTCGCACTCAACTGTTTTTCATTCACGTGGCATGTTGGCGAGCGTCTCGTGTTCATTGTTTTTGGCGGCCATTTAAAGAAACATTTTTTGTAGATTTTTAGCCTGGGGACTCCCCAAATGTGAAAGTGACCCTCCATTTTGGGACATTGGGGTTCCCAGAGACCCTTGATTTTCAAAAGTAGTGGGAACGTTGTCTTTAAAAGTACTTTTAACTTTAGGCCTCACAGTAATTGGCGCAAGCTGTTATAGTGACCCTGCCAATATAGTTTTTTGCTTTTTTTTCACTTTTCAACTTAATTTTTTTTGTACATTGCTGTTATTATGTTTTGTAATTAGTGACGAAGCTCAATAAATGAATAAATAAATAAAAATTGATACACTGTATAGGCCATTAGCCTATTCAAAGATTTTGCTATAGCTAACTTATTATGCTATTTGTATAGGTAATCATACGGTTTCGAGTTCAATTTGAAATTAAGTTGCACGAGTGAGTTTTTCAAAAAGCAGAAATTGCACGAGCCGCTACGGCTCGTGCAATTTCAGCTTTTTGAAAAACCCACAGTGCAAATTAATTTCAAATTGAACGAGAAAAACCATATGATTACTTATTAATAATATACATGCAAAAGTTTCGAGATACCTTGTCATAAAAATTATCCACTCGATCGTATATTTACGTAAAGTGTTTGGCTCTCCTGACTCGTAATTTTCCATTTCAATGATATTTTCGTTCTCAAACTACCCTGTTTTCTGAATGGGCAACCAAAAAGCAGCGCTTCTCACAAAGGTTTTGCTTTTAGAGCAGGTTTGGAGGTCAGAAAATGTACTCAAGGCATATTCCATCGCCCGCCATTTTAAATGTAAAATTATTTTTGCTAGAAACTTGTTTGTGTACGCGCCAACAACGCGAACATGTTGCTACGATTTGATTGGCTTATAGAGGCTTTGCATGATCACATGACTCGGGAGCACTTCTTAAAATATATAACTTTTCGACCATTTTTCTGCTTTTGACCAGTATATCTTTCAAGATATTGCTACATTGGCCTGGTTTTAGGCAACTGCTTGCTGAAAGTAATGTTTGGATTTGATGAGATATGCAAAAAAGTTAGGATCTCATTTGTATAATTTGGTTTTGCTATCATGATTTTCTGCAATATTGTCAAAATGTCAAATATTTTGAGGACTGTTCCTCAGTCACATGATCATGCAAAGCCTCTATTCAAAATTTCAATTGTTTCTTAACTAATCGCAAAACATTTGTAATTTGCACTGGTATTACACTTTTTTGCACTGGTGTTACGCTTAAACTGCACTGCTCTTAGCCAATCAGAATCGAGTTATTTTTTCATGTATATTATTATACATATATTAACTTTACTTTCTCCCTCTGCCTCTTTAGAGCCAGATGTAGATGAAAGTATATTTGATGGGGCACCTCCGAGCGTAGTAGTGCCAAACGTTTCACAAGTTCCTAAGTCTCAAAAGCGTGCATATCTTACACAAGATAGGACTGGCAATTCGTCTTCAGAGTCTGAATCTGAAACTCAATCAAGCAGGGCTGGAACTGAGGCGGGAACTGCCAGTAGCAACCAAGAAAGGTGTGCGATTCATCATTATCAGTTTTGCCATCATTACCATCATCACCCCATTTGGCTGAGATATCATTAGAACTCAGGAGGAAGTTGTCTTTTTCCTACCATCACCCCCCTCAAGGGTATATACAGAGGGGGTAGAGGCATGACATTTTAAGTTTTAAAGATATTCATTGACTCGTGTGGATACTCCGTAGGCCTAAAAGTGAATTATAGAAAGAAATAAGAGAAAAATAACACATAAAAAATTATAGCCCTTCGCGGGAATCGAACCCCACATATTCGGTTTACTTGTCCGACGTGTTAACCACTACACCACAAGGAACAACCACGCTGGTAACGCAGCCGGACAATGTTATATAGATGATAACTCTAGGGGTTCCCAGGGCGCCATTTTTCTCTATTGGTAAGTTGAACACCGCAATTTTTGGTACGCATATGTGGTATTATATATAGATAAATGTGATAGAAATGCGTTCGGTGTATAGATATACAGAAAGAAATAAGAGAAAAATAACATATATAGCTCTCGGCGGGAATTGAAACTAAAAGTGAATTATAGCTTGAACTTTTTTAATTGCATTTTAAAAATCTTTTGAAATAGCAGCTTGCCTAGTGCGATAAAACAATCAAATCCAGTTCTAACCGCTTCTTAGCAAATCCTGGTTCAATTATCAAAGTGGTTGGTACGCACGTGCTAACGGAAGTTGTACAGCGTAATAATATACTTAACTGCCCATGAAGCAAAAAAATGTTTTTGCATTTCTAATGAGACCAATTTAAAAGTATTTAAAAATATAGAAAGTCTCAAAGACTTTATAAACTAATTGCGATTCTGAGCCGGTGATTTCATTACTACAAATGCCAATGACGTCAAGTAAGTGAATCAATCCCAGCAAACAGTGAATGCTTAACACTTATGGTGGTGCAGTATTTTTTGTTGTAGCAGCTTTGAACAAAATACTCTGCACCACAACTTATCACATCAAGCTTCGCTTGACATGCAAACAAGAATACACTTAAATGACGTCGGTAGCCATTGCGGTCCCAGGCCAACAGAAACTTGGTCAAGAACACAAAGGTCACATTTTTGCACTCCATAAATCAAAAAGGAAAATCCTAAATTCATTTTTCAAAATTCATGTTAGAAGTACAAATAGAATTTTTATGTATAATAAAAGCTTTTTTGAGTTCATGTACACTTTAAATAAAATTTAATGGATTTAAATCTGAAAAGCAGAATTGGTGTCCCTATAGCTGGCTTTCCACGTTACCATTTCAAAGCAAAAACTGTGCTACCCTAGTAATAGCTATAAAAATGAAGGTCAGTGAACCCACAATATGATACTCTTTGCCAAATAAATGTCCCATCCCCTCTGCGTATTAAAATTTAAATTTTTTTTGACCCCCTGGTTAATTAAATTTTTAGATTCTCAACTGAGCTCAAGTTTTTTGTGGACTGTTCATTTACAAAATCAACATATGAGACTTTTCAGTTTACTGAGGCACAATCGATTTTTTTCCCCTAGGATAAAAAGACAATTTAAAAAAATATAATCAAATTTTGTAGTTACTGAAAGAGATGTATGATTTTTTCAGACCTGAAATAGTTGAAATCATGCCTATAATGGTGCAGTGTACAGTTAACAATTCTTTATCTATTTTTCACCCCTCCCCTTCCTGTTTATAAAGACCCTCCGCATACAAGAACTTCAAGTATTTTCCGCCCTACCCCGTTTATTTGGCACCGAAGATTATCAAATTGGTATTTTTCACAAAATGACGAAGAAAGACTGATTTTTCAAATCTCGGTCTTTCTGTACCCACATTAAAAGTATTCCAATGTCGAACAAAAATGCAGACAAAAGTCTACATTAGCAAATGTTTCTTTATAAAAGTGTGAAAGATTGATTTTTAGACGTTACATCAAATACGCAAAGTTCAGGATTCCGTGCGAATTTGTCACATAAATAATAGCAAAAATGTCAAGTTTCGATGAGATTCGCCAAAGAAGTTGATATTGCTGCTATTACTGATGTATATTTTTGCGGAATTTTTGCAAGAAAATATGTGTTTAGCGTGATAACGAGGTTTTTCTTATTTTAAACCAATTTTTTTTTTTGGCTTTAGCGATGATGAATCTGAAGAATTTGGAGATGTTACCTTGGAGATTGAAGATTCCACCGAAGAAATAACGGCCTCACAGCAGGTAAAGATTAGTCTTACTCTTTTTAAGAGTTTTTGAAGACGCGATTTAAGCTAAAATAGAGTTGAAGTTCTTGTTTTACTAACGCGAGAGCAATAAACGCGAATGAATAAAAATTATTTTGTTTGGTTCGAGTTATTGAGTCAGGTAATTCATTTGGTTACAATCCATCGGCCGTCCTCTTTTGCTACTCGGGTTCGAGTCTTATTCCTCGTATATCATTTTGAGCTGAGATTTGGCTAATCTTAGGTCGCAATTCGGCAGAATGTCGTGTAATTTGTTGCAATTAAAGAAATTTGTGTCTCGAAATATGTTTTTATGCAATATTAGGCTATGGTTTATCATCAAATTATACATGACAATACCTTCAAAAACTTGTAATTTTAGGTGAGTAATGTCAGTCTCCAAGGAAGATTGCGAGAGTACATAACAACAAGCAAGGAACTTTACATCCAAGTGTTGCAGTACAAAGTAAGGAACGGTATACGCTACATGATACGCAAAGCGAGCAAAATTGCCAACGAGTCTGCCGAGCGAAGGCGCGACGCCTTTTTATCAGTGACATTTATTAAAACAAGATTTCAAAAGAAAAGCATTTCATAAAGCGAAACAAAATGCTAAGATAAAAGTGTGTATGTCCGAACGTTTTTTTGGCTTTTTACACATAAAGCACGTGCTAAGATATTTTGATTTGATTTTGTTTTCAAATAGTAAAAAGGAGAGTACCTGTGCTTACACAGCTACGTTCTGTCATCCTCATTTTTTGTCTTGCTCGTTGGCACTTTAGCGATAGCTATTATTAGTAAAGCCCCGCGCAAACGGTTTCAACATTTACTGCAACATCCATTCGATTTTGTCGAACGATGTTTAAGAATGTTGAATGACGCTAAACACAGGGTGGGCAAACGGTTTCAACACTTGTTTCGATTTTGTTTCGACAAAATTGCTTGAGGGGTCTGGTGTTGAATACCAGGCTGCGACGTCCGGCCGGCTGTACTGATTTAGACGCCATTTGCGTTGCGTGAACTATGGATCACACCAGACTTCACAATCGAGTTGCATACCAAGCCCTGCTATTTTTTATTTGATCTCACATTTGAAAATGTTTAGTATTTCTTGAAGCTTTGTATATGCTGCTTCCCCCCTTTCTCAATTATAATATTCTTTTTCAAAAACATCTCATAAACAATGACGTTTATCGAATTATTCGTTAATCAAACGGGAAACTTAATCTGTTATCCACTTCTTGGCTTGTTTTGAGTTTTTCTTTTCTGCAGTTGCTTTCTTGCTGGTAAGCCCTTGGATGTGCTCATCTTCTCCAAATTCATCTTGTGTTTCTTCTATTTGAGTTTCCTTGTACACATTTAAAGCACTGATGCCATTTTAGCTAAAATTTCTGTTTCTTAGTAACCATGTGACGAGAAACACAGATATTGAGCATGCGCGTATAGGATAATGTTGAAAGCTCCATGCAAACAGTTTCAACAACCATCAACATTTACGAGAACAAAAGAAAAATCGAGTGAATGTTGAAGCAAAGTTTAAACCCTTTTAAACTTTTTCGACATCGTTTCGACTTCGTTTCAACATGTTAAAAGGGGGTGGCAAACGGTTTCAACATTGTTGTTCGATAAAATTGAATGGATGTTGAAACAAATGTTGAAACCGTTTGCGTGGGGCTTAAACTAAAAAGTTAAATAAAATTCCTTTTAATAGTGTTTATTTGCTTCCTAAAGTTGTGTGACTATGACATGAGGAACCTAATTACAACTTTGCATTTTCTTCAAATAGATTCACATGCTTGAGATATTAAATTAAAAGTTATGTCATGAGACAAGAACACTCACCACTAACACAATAACTTTGTTTTTCAATTCAGGAATCTTTTTACGGACCTTTTAATTTTACTAATTAAAAGTGCTTATACTGCTAAATTAACAAATAATTGGAGAACGGCCACGGGCAACCTTAAAATACTGATGTTTTTGAAGAAAAGATAAAGATATTTACATTTTATGAAAGAAAATAAACGAAACTTCATAAATGACGAATGCAAGTTCTTAAAAGGATTACAATATCATTTTCTAAAATCACGTGGCCATCTTCATGAATGCAACTGCAATGCAAAAATATGTTATAGGTTCTGCATTCATTCTTTTAAACTTTAAGTCTCTCAAATGTAAAGTCTGGATTAAGTTTATATTAACGCAGAAATGTCTGGCAAGACATATTCGTCAAAATTTCTATTTGCCATTGGGCGGAACCCAAGACAAAGTTGAATTATCGGCAATTTCTTTTAGAATTTTACCTTTCTCCAAGAAGTTCTCGTCCATCAAGTTCCTCCACAGCATCTTCTGCGTCTCTTGAGTCGTCAAATTCCTGTTGAATGTCATAGATGAAGGAGTTAGACGTTTTAAACATAGCTCAAGTGTATAAAATATTATACGTACTATAAAACCGTATCCTTTCTTCAAGCTTATCTCTCTTATTCTTCCATATCCCCGAAGAAACCTTTCTACGTCACTTTCTCTCGTATCATAAGAAAGTCGACCAATGAATACACGGGACATGATTTCTGTAAATACTAAAGAAGTATTAAGAATCTTAGTTTGAATACTTCTTAGTTCTAAAAACCACACAAAAAACGTGTCGAGAACCAAGAGCAGAAAAGCAAGCGAAGCGAACCCCAGCTTCAGCACAAAGACTGCTGGGTAAATCGTTCTCATTCCTAAAAGGAGAGCAAGGGGAGAGAGAGAATGGGAATGAAACATCCTTGTTAGGTGCGTCATAATAAACGGGGCCCGGGGGGACGCTTATCAATTTTTCTAACTCCCCTTCCCCAGAGAATAATAGAACCCCCGTTTATCAATTTTCAAGGAATGAAGGATGGTTTTCTAATTCTTTTCTTTGAGAAAGTACATTTGTTTATTCCACGCGTTCGAGAACCTCTTTGACTGACTTGTAAATGTTTAGTAAGACTACTTTGTTCTTGGAAGGATGGAAAGCTGAGTTTCAATTGACAAATGTAATTAAATTTGATATTGGTTTTTATCCCTTATTTTTATCATTTAGATGAAAAGTAGAACCCTTAAGCAGGCCTCACACTTGGCGAAAACAGCACGATACTACTTTTGCAGCGACAAATTTAAGCGTATTGAGCTCATGTGGTTGTTCCCCGCACTCTGAGCGCTGTTATCAACAAAAATTAGTCAACAATTTCCACTGACGGCACCATTTTTTTTTCGAATTACGCATGCGTAGTCACAACAAAAGGTTATTGGTGCCAGCGCTAAGTTCGCTCAGTCTCGGCACACTTGGCGAAATCTTCGTGCAAAGAGTGCGCGGCGAAAAAAAAGAAAGTGCGCTTGAAAGCTCACTCCGCACACCTGGCGAATTATTCGCGGCAGATTTAGCGCCTAGTGTGCGGCTTGCGGAAGTAAAACTAAAATTCAAACATTAAATGGTTTTTCCGGGTTGCTGTTACGTTTTTTGGGTTTTGAAACGTAACACTAAAATCTTCGATTATTCAAATCCTGTGTTCTTAAATGACAATAGTTCTCATTTTAAGATATTACAGGGAAATTAACACCAAGCCGCATTGATTTTTGGACTGAGAAACATGCTGATATCAAATGTGACACGTACATTTAAAAAGAAAACAAATTGTTAAAAAGCCGTATAAATAAGGTTCGAAAAAATGTTTCACAAGTTTATCTTTAAAATCTTTCAATTGTCAATGGAAGTTTGATCTGTAATGCATTGCCACATTTGGTTGAGTCACGGAATATTTTTTCAAAATACCCTTTTGGGGGGTCCAAAGTACAGATATCGGCCGTTAAAAAGAAATGAAAGCACTTAGAAATAGTTTATATAGCAAAAAGGTGGTTTGGGTAAAAGTAGATTATTCTAAAATTGGAAAATGAGAAAAATGTTTATGTATCACTGCATGTTAGCAAGTTGAAATGATAAACTTTGACGACAACTTTATATGTTTTTCGTTCTCTGTATTCATACAAATCAAAAACCCCATCGTGATAATTGAGTGAAAAACATCAAATCTAAATCCAGCTGACATAAAACTCAACATCTGCTCATAAAACTATTATTTTCTTACATTGAGAGTTATTGATTAAAAAAAAAGATTCTGTTTTTCAAAACAGGTTCGACTTTATGTTGCAAACATGAATTGCCGGGTATTTATTGGTAGACTCTCGTACGAGGCAAGCGAATCTGACGTTGAAAAGTTTTTGAGCAAATTTGGAAAAGTAAGCAATATCAGAATAAAAAAGGGCTATGGTTTTGCGGTAAGTCATTTTTATTCAATGATGTAACCGGTTCTGAAGTTTGAATTTTTATGTACATAAGTTGGCATTAGCTGAGACATACATTCATCTTTTTCACATAGGAATTTAAAGACTGGCGCGACGCTGAAGATGCAATATTAGAACTGAATGGTGAGCCTTTGCTCGGGGAAAGGTTTGTTAATGCTGTGATAAAATGTAAAAACAGAGTAACTGAATTTAGTCTTGTCTCTTGAGCTAAACTATTCACATATTGTTGTTCAAATAGATTTTGAGCAAAAGCATTCAGAGTCAAAGATGAAAACATCTATTTTAATGAGTCTTTGATTGCCGATAAAGCCACTGAATTTTTTCTTTATGTTATTGCTGAAATTGTATATTTGACACTATAATCAAAAGTAATAACCGTTAATCGTTGTCACTAGTGTCTCAGTATCTGATTCAAAGCATTATTTTTTCGAAGTTTTTACTCACTTTTAAAACAAAAACTTTAGATGTTGTTTATGTTTTAATATGTTTATATCAGTAGACAGTAATGATAAACTTTAATTTAAAGTTTTAATATTCAAAATATATTTTTGTATTGCCCAGAAACATTTTAGCACTGAAACACCATAACATGAAGTTTATGAACTCAATCAATTACAACATATAAATGCTTCCATTTTAATTTTTTGGTTTCTTTAAAGCTTCCTTAAATATGCGCAAAAACTACTTTGTGCTATACTTCAGCAACAGCTGCAAACTGCATCAATATAAAATAAAATTAAGATTTAAATATGACCTATTACATTTGAGTAAAGCAATAAAAAAACAAAAAAAACATCTGTGTATTTCTACTTCAGAATAACAAACATTATAATATCTGAAAAAATAAAATACACCGAAGCGGTCATAAACATAGTGAATATTTCTGAATTTCTTTTCAAAGAATTAAAACTTCTCAGTAGGCCTTGGCCGAAATCATCTTGTTGGGTTTGTGGTATTCAAGCCTAAAAAAAAAATTTAAAAACTAAAAACGTTTTCGGAAATACTCTCTTTCCCGGCTTGAATGGCACAAACCCAACAAGATGGTCATAAATATAGCTTTTCAAAAATTGTCAGCAGTTTTACTTTTGAAAATGTATGTTAACAAGCATACGAAACGTTTAGTGTAAAAATGCATGCTTTTAACTGATATTTTTATTACTGCTGTGTGTATTTTGTTTTTAGTTAAACTATGATGACCGAAGACCAATAGTTTATATTATATCGGCTCTAGCCAGAGTGAGAGCAATATTATTAGAAACTTATTATCAATTGATAGAATGAAAAAACCCTAAATGAACTAAAAATGCATGGCTGAGAGGGAAAGATTGAAAAACGAAGACGCTTCCAGAGCGATCATTCAGAGGCTACCTTTGTTCCAGTTTCCTATTCTCCTCACAACATAACCGAGCAAGAGATGATCCTTGAGAGTCGAACTGGCATCGCAAGGATTTGTGGGATACACATTTTGTCTGGTCGACGAAAACCACGGAAAAACAAACATGTTTAATGACGGGGCTTACCAAGGGAAGGCAAATAAAGAATTCAATGTTCTTGATAGTCATTTTAGGGATTTTCTTAGACTTCGGCATAATGATAAATAAAATAAGCAGCTGCTTGTGGAACTTAGGAACTGAGAAAGAATTAGACCAGTATTTGATCGTAACCACAGCGGCTACTTTGGCATAACACATTTAGCTTCTTATTTCACTCATCTTGCAGTTGTTTAAACCATGCAAATGGACTCGTTATGTGCAGTTATACCGTGTCAACATTCAAACTTCCACCAAGACATTTTTTCTGTTACAGAGTTTCGGTGCAATATGCTCGTGGCCCTAACAAAGGTTGGCCTGGAAAAGGTCGGTTTCTTATGGATGACAGGTAAATAGAGAATTTTTTCTTCAGACTTTATTTATCGCACTCCAGCGCTATGCGAAACAAAAAAAATTGGGAAACAACATAGCTGTATAATTTTGTTTCAGTCACTTAATCTAGTTCTTAGGGGTGCGCTCCACGAAAATGCGCCATTTTCTATTTTCTGTGCTGAACAGAAAAAACGCAGCCTCTAGAAATAAAATTAACGAGTTGCCAAAATAAACCGCACAATGTAACCTGGCCTTTATAGAGTATCGCCTTTTCTCAGATGTAAATCTATAGAACGTTTTCCTTGGTCCAATCTTTCGACAATCAATCAGGAGACTTAAAAGAGCATATTCACATCTATAGTGAACAACAGAGTATTTAGTGATTACATTCACTGCATCTGTGGACTGTCTGTTCTCCTGAGAACATTCTTTTATCTAGCTTTATGTCGTGAGCCGCTGTACTGGGCACATTTTCAAAGTGCTTTATGAGCATATCAATATAGCAAAGCGCTATATACTATAACTCATTGTCATATTGATTCATATTGATTTTTTTAATGTGTGAAATGCACAGCAGATCGTGATTGTCATTGAATGATAGGTCGCCACTCGAAGTCCAGTAAAAACATATGATCAGTTAGGTAACAGTATCACCAGACTGATCGATTAATGGTTGCACTCTCCCATATTGCGATGTGAGGAAATCTTTTAAATGCTTGCGCTGGCCTCCTCCTGCCCATTTGCTTTGACTCAGCCGTACTGATCAATTGCTTCCGAATCCTCACATCCTACATCCGGGAGACATGTCTTGGCCATCGAGTTTCAGCTACGCGCAAAATGATGATGACGCTTGGAAGTTCTGATTTTTCTAGAACTTTAGTGTCAGGGATCTTGTCTTTCCAGCGGCTGTTGAAAATGTTTCAAAGCCAGCAATGATGAAAGTGCTGCAGTTGACACGGATCATATATGACAGGACTTTTTTTAAGGTTGAAAATAGTTGGTTTACATGTGTCATTAAAGTGTCTTGGAAGTAAATTTTTGTTTTGTACATTTTAAAAATATCGCATTTGGAACATCTGATTTAGATTATTGAGATCTTTAAGAATAAAACTGTCGACTTTATTTACACTGCAAGTTAGAGCATTGCTGTCCAAAGAATGCTAGTTCGTTCACTCGGTGAAAATCCCACGCAATAATAGCTTTTGATGCAATCAGGGGTGCACAAAACAACTTTCCCAAATGGCAGATAGAAAGAAAAATGAAGAAATGAGCAGTTTATTGTGCTGCTGCTATCAACGATGGGCCAAGCTGCCAGAATACAAAACCATCTGAAGACCCTTGTTGAATGACAGCCGAAATATTATTAAATGATACATCAAAAATGGAATGGCTTCTCGTTTTGACTTTTATTCTACAATTATATGCCCGAATCAATATATTCAATTAAAAGTTTTGTGATCAATTTTGAAAAATAATGCAATGTTCATTTAAACAAATGGCTTACGATTTCAGTTTGTAATCTAGAAGCTTGTTGATTGTTTTCATTTTTTGTTTTATCTACTGAACAAGCTAACTTTCTTTTTTTTGACAACAGGAGGCCTCCGTCGCGAACTAATCACAGAGTGCTAATTTCAAACTTATCATGCCATACTGACTCGCAGGTTAATATTCTACGTTATTCTATTTCGATTGCATCTCAAGAAAAAATTGTTATTACAGCACAACACAACACAATGCAAATCAATATAATGCAATACAATACTATACAGTATATAGTACAGTACAATACAATACATACAAGCCTTAAGGCCGTAAAACATAGAACTAAGTAATTTGTCCCACGCATGAGGAGCGAAGAACTAAAACCACAGTTTGTGCATGCAGACGTTTTAAACTTTGGTAAATAATGTTGGATTTGAATCGACAACTATGGCGCCATTTCGGAAACGTACGCACACAGTTTTGGCACTATTTCAATATTCGCACGTAAGTATTGGCGGGAAAGCCGGGCGAAATAATTCTCGTTAAATACTTAAGATTTAAGACAAACTTTTTAAGCATGCGTACGGTGGGAGATGGGTTTAAAGAAGTTCTCTGAACTCGCCCTTGTAGCTTCATTGCTTGTGGCTGAAAAGCTATACCGTGCTAATGAGTCCTAACAAGGACGAAACAGCTGAGCACGATGCTCCGGTTACTTGCTTTGTTTTTACTCGGGTGAAGCTGGTTGTGCGCATGCGTGTAGGTTCTGGCCAAACCGTGGAGTAGAGTTTGGGTGGTTTTTGCTTAAAAAGTTTCACTTAAGATTTAGACTTCGAGGACAAATGGACTATGAGCCAATAGCCCATAAGGCTTTATAGATTCAACGGACTATTCAAACTTGTAGACAATGAGTACGAGAGGTGTATTTGTTTTAGTATACTCAAAGTTAATAGAGTTGACTGGTTATGAAACTTGATGTCTTTCTTTCTTATCGATATTAGGTTATCGATTAATTCCTCTGGACCTAATATTACAGCAAAACCGGGAACATTACCGACTACTTTGATCCACCATCTTTTCTCAACCTATCGACTGTCACAAATAGAACTCTAGTAGAGTAGCCAATCAGAATACAGGAAGCCTGTTAGACTATCAATAGGTTTATACCAAAGCAGGATATACAACGGATTTCCTACAATACACAGCAATATATGCAGTACAGTGCAATTCAATGCAATACTTTTATTCATTTTTCTTACTCAAATTATTTACATTTTCTTTATTTTTTTCTATAATCTTTAAAATTGAGGTTTTCAGTATCTGAACAAAATAGTGAGTTATTTAGTTTTATGACTTATTTTCAATATGAAAAAGCTAATTTCTGTTGCCTTATACAAGCAAACGCTTGAAAGGACCGCTGTCACTGTTGGGTTGATTCACAAATTTTCTTTTTTCTTGAATAATGCAGAAGAAAAAGATTTTTGTTTAAAATCTGAATTCTATATAGCAAATGTGTATATCTGATGGAAAATATGGAACTGACGAGTTTTATTTGTTAGCTTTGGGCCTTTCTTGATGTTTCACTTCAATGAGCTTTCCTGTTTCCTTAGTTTTTAAAACAAATCTACCGAAAGTAAGACCAAAATCATTATACGTACCGGTATCAATTTAGCAAATGAAAAAAATGATGAGCATCCCGTTTCTTTTGGTAGCTTGTGTTTAACCACAAAAGTTCACTTTTAACCTTAACAAAAATTATTCTTTGCTAAATATCTGGACATGTACGCGGAAAACACCCCATTCAAAAAAAAAAGATCTTTGTATGCGTCTACAGTTTAAACACTGCAGGCACCAGGTGAGTTTTTTAAAAAGGTAAATTTTTCGGTCTTTTGTTGTGGAAATCAGATTATAACAATTCAGCTTAGAACTAAGCCTAAATTAAATCAATTAAATATAAATCATTTACTGGATAACTTTTACCTAACTTCAACAGTTTTCGGAGATAATTCTAAGATAACTCAATATATTGTTTTGTGATTTTGTTTTCTTGTCTCATAAACTCACAAAATATTTTCAGATCATTTTTAATGCCATTCAAAACGTAAAATGTTTACAAACTTTAAAATTGATAGAAACTGAAGGACTACTTGCAACAAGAGGGTCGTGTTGTATTTATTGAAGTTCATAAACCTAAGATTGGATTCGGGTAAGTTCTATTAGTTTAGTTGCAGTTTTGAACTCTGAGTTTGCATTTGTTTGTTTTGTACACCAATGTACGTGTTCACCAATATAAATGTTAAAATCTTTTGTTTTTTTGAACAATAGTTTAGATTTTAGAGCCAAGAGGAACGGTTATTTGTAGAAAGAGGAGAGAAATAAAACTGATGGACGAACGATACGGGTGTAGGCTAAGCTCCCAAAATGTAAAAAATAATAACAATACATAAACTTATTAGTGCAACTCTCAATAGTTAAAACTTACAAAACTACAATTATTAAAACTTTATAGTCCGGTAGGGCGTTCAAATGCAGGAGCCCTGTAAGAGAACACTTTATTACCATTATTACCAATTTTTTTAGATTAGTTTTTTATCTCTCCGAGCTTCTCCCCAGAAACCAAGACTGAAAGTGTGTTGAATGTTTAATTTTATAAGAAACGTCATTCATACCTCCCTCCCCCTCATAAATCACTCCCCTTTATA
>JAOTRI020090619.1:0-26393 GCA_028564885.2 Zoanthus sanctaehelenae
CTCACAGAAGTTAACCAAACTTGGCTAAAATGTGTGCATTGTGGTACTCTTTCAGTCCCCAAGAGCGATTTGCCAAATTTTCTCATACAGGCCGACGGCGGCCTCACAAGTAAAACTACGCTTAGCAACGTATCGTTGCCAAAGACGCTTCGATCGCAAAAAATACCACTGAAATGAAAACTTCAATTTTTCCCTAGTAAGTGTGTGCCATGAGTATTTAGGTAAACATTGAATAAGATATCCAAATACGTGATTGAAAAAGAGTGGTCGGCAAAGAAAAAAACACCATCGAGCCACCTTAAGATCGTAAGTTTGGGCGCCATCTTTGATACTGCAGTATTTTCCATGAAATGATCCCAAGCTTAGTTTTCATGTTGTTAACAGCTGGCATCTTTTAGAGCAGTCCATTCACAGAAAGCGTGATGGTGATGAAGATGTGGAGTTTTATTGAAAGTGTTTCACAGCCTCTGGCTTTTTTTATGCCCAAAGTTAGCAAGTCGCTGTCCAAAACCGACATGGACAGTTAAATAAACATTCAAACACTTGTAAAACATAAAAAACAGTCTGGTTTCAGAACTGTAGCCTGTTCGTAGTAACTACAACGGAAATAAAATGGAAATGTGAAGTTTTAAAGTGACTGTTGATTTAATCACTATTCTTTTTTTAAATCTGCACTCTTGTCTGGACGACCCAAATTGGAACCGTGCAAGTAGGCCGTCAGGCTTACTCGCCCAGCTGACGACTCAGAAAAAAATGAATCTGGATCCCTGGATTTAGTAATTTGATAGATTCAAAGAGAAAAAATACTTTTGCAATATAATTATTAATAGTTTTTTGCCATATTTATTGTTTAATTATATTTATAGTTTAATTATAGTAATTTTCATTGCACAACTTTATATATTTTTATATTGCATACGAAATTATTAGAATTGAGGCCAGTGTGCCAGTAAATCTTAATAATTGTTTACACTATTGAAAATAAATTTCATGTAAAGAAGCTTGATGAAATAAAATGCGGTTAAAGGTGGAAAATTTAAAAATTAACCTAAATAAAATGATGACTTGTAATTTTTTGGTTGTACTGCCCATACAAATGTTAAGTATACAGTAATTAATAATACAACTTGTTAATTATCTACTGTTGTACTGTATGTGGTAATTTATAGGTCAATGAAGATTCATTAGGTGGAGCTGTCTGGTCCATAGCCATTAATCATTCTCAAAGTCATTTAGCAGTAAGTATTATCCACAGCAGCTATTAAACAGAAGACTACTGATTACTTGGCTATTTCAAGTGCCTTTTAATTTAAACTTCCTTTTTCTTAAGCTAAAATTTTAGCTGGTTTTGACAAAACAAGGCAAGCTACAAATGTTACACATTTTAATGATATTTGAACTAGTAACTTGAGAAGTTTAAGTGCCAAGCCCTGCCTATCAAACATTAATGCATATGAATATAAATTAATTATAATTTATTTTTAGGCTGGGTGTGAAGATGGCTCAGTCCGGTTGTTTGAAGTTACTGTTGATGGATTACAATATCTTCGAGCTCTCGATAAACAAGAAGGCATGTTTGACTTCTAATTAATACTTTTTACTAAAGTTGATAGCATATTGATTCTTTTCTCTGTTAATTTACATTCCATTCATTTTAATTTCCATTTATTTGCTCAAAAAGGTGTTTTCTGTTTGTTTTTTCAAGTTCTCTCTAACTCACATGATTTTGTATTAATCTCCCCTAGTTAGTCAACATATAATGTTCAGTACCCAATGGTAATGAAACTTTATTATAATTATAATTTTAAATTTTAGGAAGAATTCTGAGTCTAAGCTGGCATAAAAGTGATCAAGTGCTTGTGGCTGGGACATCTGATAGCAGTATCAGGAAATACAATGTCAATACAGGTCAATGTGTTCAAGTTATTCCAGTCTTCACTGTTGTGATATATAAATTGATGGTCTAATTGATGCACTATAGTGCAGGAAAAGCTAGGTATCTATGAACATTACAGTAGTGATTGGATGAGGCAGGTATGAAAGTTGCACCGGATTGTCAGAGTCTGATTCAAATCCATATAATATTATACTAGATGAAGTCATATAATTTTTTATAGCAACCATAAATAAAAGTCTTTTATTGCAGTTCAGAAATTAATATTACTATTTCATGTTCACTATTATTACTATAATTATGATTGATGTTAATGTTAATGGTTTGCTGGTCAATTTACTAAATAAATGCAGTATCTTAAACTATCTTGTTAAAGTACACAACTTGTTTGTTAGGTCACTGTGTTATGAGAATAACAATGGATGATCTTCAAAATCGTAGCACTCTTGTTTGGACATTACACATAACCAGGTACAATATAATTTATTATAGCTGTAATTTTAAAGCAAGTTTAATTAGTCTATAAGTCTGATCGAGTAGGACCTTGGAAAGCCAAGTGTAGTATTTTGCAAGTTAAAGTAGTCTAGAAATCATCTCAAATTTAAATCTTGCTTAGAAAAGTCTACAGTGTTCAAACGCTTTAAAAAGAAAGGATTTAGTTATTAGCTGCTGTAACTTACATGTAAATGATATTAATTATGCAGAAAAAAGCAAATTACAAATTTTTAGATTTGATTCTTTTGTATTCCTCCTAGTGATTACACAATAATCAGTGGAGACTCTCTTGGCAACACTCAATTCTGGAATGGAAAACAGGGCACCCTAATACAGGTATTATAATGTATTAGTTGAATAGGTAAAAGAGTTGTGTGAAGAGGTGGAAACAGTGAGATGTTTCTGTTATTTGGGGAATAGAGTGCATGCAAGTGGTGGTTGTGAAGCAGTTGTAACAGCAAGAGCAAGAATTGGTTGGTGAAGATCAAGAAAATAATGTGGAGATTTGCCAAACTCTAGTTTATTAGAGTTGTGTAAGTTTTGAGTTTTGAAGTGAGGGCAACCAAAGTCGACGTGGGATTAAGCAAGAGTGTTAATTTTTTTGGAGAAAAAGGATGCCTTTAATTGAGTGAGATGAAGAGTGGAGAGATTGCTGCCAGAGAATGCTACCAGAGTTGGGTAAATCTGGTCACCTCTGTTTACAGGGATGTTCCTGGATATAAATTGCATTTATTTAATCAATGATTATAAATCTTATTTTTTTTAGGGTTACAAGGCTCATACAGCTGATGTACTATGTTTGTGTGTTAACAAGGTTAGTGTTTTTCTAGTATGCTGCAGCCGTATATCTGGTAGTTTGAATGAACATCTAGAATGTAAAATTAATTAACACTTTAGAACAACTTGACAAAAATTTACTTTTTTTAAAAAACATATTGAATGGGGTCACCAAGTAAGTTGCAAAAGACGTGGTTTTATAAATTTAGTCGAGTTGTAATGTATGGCCATCACTATAGGAAAGTATCAAGTTTACAGTTTGAATTTCCAGCTCCATCTCTCTCCTAAGTATGCTGCTCTCATCTATATTTTACATGATTGACCAAACCATGTCAATCTCATTTTTCTTAATGAGTAATGACTCAATTTCTAATTAGAACACAGGATTTCATCCAACATGTTTGTCACATGATTGGCAGAAGTGAAATTGTACCATGAGATGAAAACACCTCTAAAATACTATTTAATATACACTAGTTCAAAGGAATGTTTTAAAAAGCATTTTTAACTATTGTAATGTTAGCAGCATGCCTGTTAATATTCATTTTTAAAACAAGTTCATGAATCACGAAACAATAAAGGCAAAATATAGCTTTCTTCAACAGTTTACTGGTATTTCCTTTACAAATAACTGAAAAAAAAAGCCACACTCATAAGAAACATCCTGATCTCATAACAACAAGGCTTCACCAAGGCGCGCAGTGAACTCTGGATGCAATGCAATGAATTCTGGTTAGAACATCAAACAGATGAAATATATCGATTTTTTCTAGAGTTTGATTATAAATTGCTGCTCGCTCAGTTCACTCACTCTGCAGCAATGATCAGCGGCTGAAGTCCTTACTGTATCAAGAGTCCATTCAAGGAAGTCACTAGCATTTTGTACACAAAACACTAAAAATAGAAAGTATGAAAAAGTGTTAAAAAAGGTAAATGTTATTTTATGGGCTAATGAAAACCATTCTAAGTAGTTCACTCTAACATTTATTTACTCTGCTCCCTTTAAACAGTAGTAAGTATGATAATATTATATCATTGCTAAAAATAAAACATTTATATGGGCCACTCGCATATGTGTTTATTGATTCGTGAAAACCTTAACAAAGTAACTACCCTTGACTGCATCTTGTGTTTTTGGTGATCTTCTCTACAAATATCAAACGTTCAGTTTGGTATCCACTAGCCTGTGAAAACATGGGGACCACATATAAATTCTTATAAAGTATTGCAGTAATAACTGTACCAGGTTTTTTTGCTCACTTCTTGACTGTATGCTGTAGACCTGTAATTAGTTTGTTTTGGGCACTATAATTTATGTTTTTCATATAACAAAGTTTCCTCTTGGTAATAAATAGCTGACTAAAATCACATGGTGCATGTTTCAGGATGAAGACATGGTGTTTTCTGGAGGTGTTGAGAACAAATTAGTTCAGTTTCAACTTATAAAAACAAAGGTGAAACATAATTGAACTTATTTACTGTTAATATCATTTAGGTTTTATAGCATGTTTTGTGATTTCCAGTGCTAGCTTTGAGGCAGAATTTTATAAAAGACATAGAAGTGAATTTAAAATACTATGAAAAATCACAGAAAAAATGGTTTTCTACCAACTTTGCACTTCTGAGCAAACATGGTGGAAATGATTGTTTTATTATTTCTTAAATAATTTCATTTTACATTTTTAGGGTGAAAGTTGTGGTCAGTGGGTGAGGTGTGGATTCACAAGGGATCACTCTCATGATATCAGAGCTGTTTTTCTTTTTCATCCTAATAATCTCTTGGTTTCTGGAGGTGAGATTTATTCTCCAAGGATCTGATTAGTTAAGCAATATTGGTGAAATTTATGCAAAACATTGAGTATTTTATATTCAATAAATTCATACCTGCTAATTTTAAAAAAACATGGTATGAAGCAGTAAAGTGTTAACTTCTTCCTGTGTATATCCACAGGGGGAAAAGATTACATCCTTTATACTGCATTTCCAATGGTTATATAATTCTAGATCTTCTCTGAATTTACTTCCAGAATGGCTTTCTTTTTTGACTAATCAATGCAACAGGTTCTACATGTGAAAACTGAAACTGTCACATTGGAAAATTCAAAATTTATCTGGGGTGTTGTATTTGAATTGTCCTAACCTTTTTAAGCTATTTAAATTGGCTAACGGTGGTATATTGAATAAAAAGTGCTTGAAATTATGAAAGTAGTGAAATTTAGAATTAGTCATTATATCTGTTGGGAGAACATATTACTAGTTTCATCTGTTCAGTTTGAGGTTCATCTGTTGGTAGCAAGTCAGTTGTAGTTGGTCTTCTTGCTGAGCACTCTATAAAAAACTTTAAAACAGTGAACACTGTAATGTTTTGGGCACTGACCCCTGGTCCCTTCATAGAATTTATTGAATTTTAAGAAAACTTCCATTTATTTTTCTGCTTAATATTCTTCTTTTGTAATATTTTATAAGTACTTTTAATTTATTCAGGTGTAGATACAACTTTAAACATTCATCAAGTAAACAAGTTTGGAAAAATTCAACCAAGAAAAGTACCAGCTTTCCCTCATGTAAGTTCAATTACAATGCATCAGTCTTTTGATTGCCATTTGCATTGGTTGGGGAGAAAATTTGAAAAAAGGTGATGGCTATGAATATTAGTGGATCATATCTGCTATTATTTTATTTTTTATAAATAAAGTATTACTGCAACAGTAATTGAAAACTTCAAGAGAACTAGTACCTAAATACACTTTTTAATACTATGGTAAAAAAACATTGACAGTTTTAAAATTTTTATCTGGCAGGATGCAAACCGGTTTGCTATTCATATAGTGTGGTGAATTTGACCCTGTGATCACTGAATACAAAATGATATTTTCATAGATTTGATTGGAAGATTATCAACTGAGACAAAATTTACACCTCTTATCACGCAGTAATTTAGCATTTATTTATTTTGTTATTGTTACTGGTTAAGCTGGAAAACACATTCCAATATTTGCAAGATTAGATGGTTAGAAGATACTGTGTTATTGGTATGGTGGTTCTGTTCAGAAAGAAATATTATGCTAACTTAAAATTTGCGAACTAAAAACTTAGAAAGTTTTTAGTAACTGCATTAAACATTTTAACCTTTTATTTCATAGTTTTTTAAACAAATAATATTTGCAAAATATTTTGTGTGTTTCTGCAAAGCTATTAAAAAACAACCTATCACTGAATGATAATGCGTGAAGATTTTTGATCATACATTAAAACTGCAACCTAGATTTGATAGTTGGTATAATTATATGTTACTGAGCTAGTCTATTTTGTGCAAAGCTCAGAAAAGAAACCACACACACCATCTTAATCCAACTATGTTATGTATCTGTTAGTAAGGCCATTCTACATAAAAAATATATTGAATACTATTTTATGCACGAGAGGCTTGCTCTATATTGCCCAACTTGACCATTGCCCTCCTTATATTTCTTTGTGGGTTTCCTTGCCTATTTTTAAAACATTTTTTAAAATAATCTTTACTGACAGTACCTACTGTATATAAGAGTTTAGCCAAAAAAATGAACTGTTAAAAGCATTTCTAATATATCAATAATTGTGATTTATGGGAATCAATCTGTTACTGTAGTTAGTGTTTCTCTCCACAGCATCCAATTGTACATCTTGCATCAAAAGCTCAAATTTTGATGTACCAAAAACCAACTGCGCTTCTCCTCTGGAAACTTGGCACCACAGGTGAACAAAATATTTCTTAGTTGTTGTATTTTAATGAAGATCAATTTTGCTAGATTCTTCTTTTTGGCCAAAGCAACGCTGTTCTCACATTACTGAACATTAGTCTTTATTGTAGACCTGATAAAAAGCAGTTTAACAAAATCCAATAAGGTGAAGAACCAGCAATAAAGGTTGTACAATATCTGCAACAGATATTACAAAGTTTAACCTAAATTTCATTCTTGTTGTTTAACATTCTTGAAAAAGTGGTTATGAAAAGATGAACTGCAAATGAAACATGTTCTCTTTATTCTTTGACAGGACAAGCGATTCTTAGATTGGTTCTTTTAAACAGTGTTTTTGCTAACTGCGGGTAGCAATTATCTGTATTTAAATTGTTGTTGTAGTAGTTGTTGTTGTTGTTACTTTGCATGAGAGCTATGGTAAGCGAGAATAATTGCTTTGATGTCTTGATGCATGTACAGTATCAAACTTTGTTGTTAACCTGCTCAACTTTAACACCAGCACATGCACTAACCCAGGATATTAAACCTTCATGATGGGTGAGTGGAAATGTGCTTCCACCAGTCCCTGTAGATGTATTAATTTCATTGTTTTTGTATTTAAAGTGGATGGTACAAACTCAGTCCAGCAAATGCCACTTCATCTTCTACAAATAAATCCAAAGGTACTTTATAGGTTTGACCTAAAGGTAAACTTATCACTGGTTAAGGTATTTTTAGTTTAGCTTATACGTAAGACCTAATTGAAAAAGGTTTAACATTTTACTAATATGCAAACATAGCAAAACCCCTTTTGACAGAAAGACGAATTTTCTCACTGATAAAAATACCTTTGGCTTACCTTTTACAAAGCTGATAGTAGTATTACATATGATACCTTTACAAAAACACAATTAGGAAAAACCTAATTTTAATATTAATTTAGACCTTAAGCAATTCAGTGCTTAGTTTATTTTTAAAGTATGATGCATTGCTGTCGCAAAGTATCATCAAATCTTGAGGTTTGTATATGAGCTGAAATGATTTGGATCTGATTCTGACTCACATTTAATGGTTTTCTTCACTTAGTTTGGTTAACCTCCATCATTTGGTTGAAAACAAGAACCTTCCTCTTTCGTGCAGTATCCTAAGTTCTGTAAAAATATCAGTTATTGTTAGTAGTTTTAAGTTTTGACTCATTCTTATTACTGTATTTGTGTCTTCAAGGGTGAGAACCACATATTGACCTCAGCAATTTCTTCTTGTGGTGAATGGGTTGCATATTCTGATATCTACCACACAAACCTCTTCAAGTTATCCAAGGTTTGTGCTTACTTTTATTGACTTGCACCTGTTATTTTTGTTTTCTGGTAAGTCACACGTGCCATCAGCAATATGTTACACTATATTACTGTTTTGTGATATAATTATGTCTGTGAGAAATTTAGCCCACCTGTTAGAGTTATGTTATGCTGTTTATGTTTTTCTAGTATTGCTAGATCATTTGTAAGCAAAATCGTCTATTTGTATCGATCTGTAAGTTTTTAGTCTTGATTCGAGTGCTACAACAGTTTTGCAATGGCACTGGTTTGAATCTTTTTTCAGGCACATTTTTCCAAACTGCATCTACAAGATAGTGGTTTGGTTCTTATTTTTACAATCAAATTCAGTCAAGTATTGATTGTTGTGTTTAAAATGTATTGGATACAGTTGGACAGTTGCAACAATATCTTTTAAGGTACGTTTACATTTAACGATTTGTCTGACCGATGTCGGTCCGACGTATCGTTGAAACTAATTGGAGAGTGTAAATCAAAATCTGACGAATCTTATATGCTGATGAAAATAATCGCGTGAATATATGAGTAAGCGTTTTTTAAAGCAGCGGAAACTTACTATGCACGCGTAGAAACGCTTAGCATCAAAAATTTCATTAGCAACGAAGCCCGGTTCATACTAGAGAAAGGTTATTATAAGCTCTTCACAAACTACAGCTTATGAAAACTAGTAATATATCTGTATAGAAAACAAGATAATAGGAACAAAAAATAGGAAAATAGAATTACTCGTCTATAAGGTACACTTTTCATGGCCCTCCTGGTACTGAAATTTGTTTCATTTAAACTGATCTTGGCAATTAATTTAACCTTCATCAATATCACTGCGATTTTCCTGTTTCTCAATCTTATAGTAGCAAAATTACTTTACCTACTCTGAAATTATAATCTCGTTATTCGAATAAACGTTTTTTTGGTCATTTTTGTTTTTAACTTTGATTGTTTTTGATTATTTAATGGTCAGACCGACTCGCAAGAAATCTGTAGCACGGACACAGATTTTTAGAAATCTGGCTGACAGATTTGAATCAGGATGTGAATCGGGCACAATTTACACTCTCCGACTTGCTCCTCCGATAAGTCGGCCCGACAAATCTGCAAGACAAATCGTTAAGTGTAAATGAACCTTATTTAGGAGATTGATGAAAATCTAAGACGTGCAAATATTTAAACAAAAAGGTCTACATTGTATTGTTCACCTCCCTTGCGAAGATTAGTTATTAACTGGCATTGCGTGTGCTTGTAGTTTTATAATGCAAACTTTTGTTTTTGTTCAAGTTTTCATCTGTTCTTTTTAGACAGAAGGGGAACACTTGGTCACTGTGTTAAAGGTAAAGCTTGTCATTATTAAAGGATCTTGGGAGACTGTAGCATGGCTATTTTGGATAAATAAGTTCCTTTGGTTGCAGAGTTTTTTTTAAGGGCAATATTTTATTAGAAAGAAATACCTTAGTGAGACAGACAGTGTTAAGATTATAAGATGCGCACCGCTTGTCCTTATCCGAGAAGATGCGTAAGTCTAACCATTTGCAGATGTTAGACCAGAGGCAGTACTTTCTCCTCAATTATTTTAAGACCTTGAGTGTTGGTCCGGCCGGGAATCGAACCTGAGACCTCCCGCACAGCAGGCTGGCGTCTTATCAACTGGGCTAACCAGGCGGCTGTTAAAAGTAGAGATTTGTATATTTCCAGGTGTTTTTTTAGAAATACGATATTCATAGGGTAGGTCTGGTAGGTATTAGAAGTACATGAGAATGTTTTCATTTTCAAGATGTGGTGCTGACGTTTATATAGGTGTACACATTAATGTAGGTAGATCTATCATAGACCGTTCGCGTAGATGAAAATTCCTTATTTAGGTTGATGAACTACAAGTATTCATTGCATCTCACTTGATACGAATTATTTTATGCCTAAACAGTTTTAATGCATTTTTGCTGTTGCAAAATCTATATCATTTCATATTGTCAAACCGTGAATTTAAACACTCAAATATAAACATATAGAAAGTATCAAGAAATTTTACAGCTTTTAATAGTTTAGAGAGCTCGTTAACAGCATTTGTTTTCTAAATTATTAATCTGACCAATTTTGTTTGCAACGAACCAGCACCAAACTTAAATCACCAGAGCCACGATTAAACATTTCATTCTAGAAGATACTTGAAGTTAATAAACGTGTTTTAGTTGTATATGTGTTATTATAGATGTATGTAAGATGTAAAGCTTTCACTATAACGGTAAATGTATATCAAGGAAATGTAAATGATGATAGATGTTACAAATGCAGGTTACAATTGTAGATTCTGATGTCCATATGAATTATAAATGTCAAGACAAAATGTTGTACTTCAGCATTAAGTATTCTCTATGTTAATATCTTCAGGTCCATCTATTTGGTGCACTCGCCGCCCAGAAGCTGATTTTCTCATCAGACAGCTCCAGGCTTATTGTGGCCACTAACGAACATTCCCTACAGGTGGGTTGTTAATTAACTAACTTACAGTTTATGAAAACTGTTCCTACTGACTGGCGTGATAGAACAGTTGCATTTTCATGGGAATATATTTGATGTTTGGAAACGTTGTTGGAATTACAAATTCGTATGATTTTGTGAGAAACTAATTGTGGAATAGGTTGCAGACCTGTATGGTTTTGAGAAGAACTTGTGGTGGACTGACAGACCTGTATGGTTTGGAGAAGAACTTGTGGTGAAATAATAAACCTGTATGATCTGGAAAAATCCATGTGGTGGGAACCACTTGTGGCCTTACAACTAAACTTGATAAACAACCAAACGCTCAACCAAAAAGTACAGTAAATAGTTTGTTTAACTTGTAATAATATTATTTCTTGAAGGTTTTTGGTTTAACTTCAGAGCCAGAACTGTTGCATACTTTTGAAGTTCCAACCAGGTTAACATGTAAGTTCAAAGACACTTGTTAACCAATACTTCATTCTTTAGGCCTAGCCTTGCTTTAAAAAGATAATGTCTTATTGATTATCTAAGTTTAAGAAATAAAAAGTTTAGACGAGTTTCGTTGCCTCTAAAGGACAAAAAAAGTTTCAAGCCTTTAGTTCTATATTTGATACCCTGATGTATACATTTTTCACGCTGTACAAATGCGTTCTGGATATGTATTGATGTGCTCAGCCCTTCTATCCTCAGGACGACATTCTATATTTCATCAATTTTTTGAAAAGGTTGCATAAGAACTCCGGGTATACCTATTATATTAGGTTACATAATTGAAATCCAGCTAAATCTTCAAAAATAAAACGACAAATTTGAATTTGAATTTCGATTTTATAGACATGTTTCGGTAGAAACCTTTCTTTTCCTCAGAGTTACTTTATACACAAACAGTTGCATAATAAAAAACTGAAATTGAAATCACAGCAAAATGAAAGTAGTGTTAGATATGTTTTTCATATATGTTCAAAATAAGTAATAAGTTAATCAGTTAATTCAGATGCAAATCTGTTTCAACAATGACATAATACTGGAATAGACATGGCTCGTTTCAACGTTATAGAAAGCAAACGATTTCAAGGCCTTAAGGATGCATGTGCGGCCTAGTCTTTGTGAAGACGATGAGCAGGAGGTAATTGGCTTTTAACAAACCAGCGTGTGGCTGTTCAGTATTTAAACTGAACTGTTTTTTTTTTTAACCAGATTTTTTTGATGGGACTTAATTTGTTTGATCCCTTAATAAAGTTTTAATCATTTCAGCACAGCCTTTGATGTCGCTGTTGGCACTGAGTGGCGATAACCGCTGGTTAGCTTGTTCGGATGTCTCAAATGCTGTGAACGTGTTTGATCTTAAAAGCGTCAAGGTAATGAATATTTTTAAAACTACAAGCACTTTGATTGGTCAAAAGGTGTATTTTTCTCAGTGATGTGAAGGACGTGAGCGATATACATGTATTATCATCTTTCTTTAAGTTAGGAGAATTTACAGTTTCAGTTCCGTGCCTTCATAGAGTGGTGCATTCTGGGGCAGGTTAAAACCTTTCAATTTAACTCGGATTTTCTCTGCTTTGCTCTAGATTCACATAAACTTCTCGTTGTTTTCACCAGGCTATGAATTACGGAACATAAAAGTTAAGCAGGGTTAGCTGATATTTTTATTCTAAGGAAAAAGCGACAGGAGTTTTTATCTCTAGGAAAATAGACGAAAGCTTGAGTGGAGTAGAAAATGAGCGCCAGCAAGACTCCCTTATATACATGCCTCTTGAATAGTTCAATGTTCATTTCTGTTGAATGATTGTTTGAAGGCGCGATTGATTGTGCTTCTGTATGGAAATATTTTTATTGAATGCCTTTAATGTGCCATTGATTGTCAATCAATGCAGTTGATTTTCTTCTGGTGTTAATGCATGACTATCCATTGCGCGATATTGAAAGTACATTCGTTATCAATGATTGTCCAAAGGTGCAATTGTTTGTCTGTTGATGTTATTGAATATCAATACGTATGCAAATTGCGTACTTGAATGTTTCTTTGCGTTATTGAAGCTTATAATAGTGCTAATGGTTGCCTAATCGCGTTATTGTTTCATCAGCCGACGTAAATGAATGTACATTTTGCGTAAATGAACAGCAAAAGGCGTAATTCAACCAGTAACCGTTTATATCTTTCTTTAGCACCATTGTACTCTACCAACTTTTGAATGGCAGTTGACAGCCATGGCGTTTCAACCACAAAGCTGCAACTTGGTTCTTGTGACCTCCAACAATCAGGTTTGCTTTTTATACAGTTAGATTAAAGTGATACCTTGTTTACAACTTTTACCTTGGTGTAATGTATCCCCGAGTTATTGACAACTCTCCTAGATCAGTTTTTCGATATTGTGTTTTTAAAGCTTATCGTTTCTCTTAGTTAAGAATCTCATCTGGTAGGAGGTAGACAAGTTGACTACTTACAAAGCGTGGTGAATTTGTTTCTTGGACTCCCACGATCAACTCCAAAAGGTCTGACCACTGAGCCATGCTGTATTCGGTTTATAATAAGGTTTACAAGTTTGTAGCAACAGTTTTACAAATTGATAGGTTTTTCACCGTAATGAAAAAACATTTTTAAAGAGATTTCGGGCTGTTTTCCTTCGTCGAAGTGAATGTGTGAGAGGCAAATAAAGTGGTGTTTATATAGCCACTGCATCAAATATTTTCGTGAATAGCGGAGTTTATGAAACGTTTGACGCATTTTTAGTATTTCAAATAGTGATTGTTGTCAATAAAAATTACAAGTTAAGAAAATGTTATTTTGTTTACCAGAACACACGATCTGATGCCTATGTTCTTCACACGATAGATTTACATATACAATATACAAGCTGTAAAGTTAACAGAATGGAGTAAGGAAGCAGCAGAGAAGGGACTTCCAAAACAGTGGCTTGCACAGAAGTCTAAAGTAGTTGACATTGCATTCAGTCCGGAGAATAAAGATGTTATGTTATTACAACAACATGATACCTTTACCTTAATTGACCTTTTCGAGGTAAGATTTCTTGGTGATATGAATTGGTCTAGTCTTTTTGTATCTACGTATCAAACTCGAGCTGATGGGAAAATCAAGGAAAAATGTAAGCCATGAATGGTTTGAGGGGAATTTAGGAAGTTAACAGATTGCGAGATTTCGTATGTTTGTGCATTATGAGATGTATCATTCTTCTTGTGGACTATTGGAAAATCTTGCGTTCTGAGTTCAAAGTCACGCAATCGAGTGTGCGGCTTTTTGCCCAGATAAATATACCTTCAATCAATCATTTGTTCATTAAACCCTGTTGCAGCTCAACCTGCTTTCGGCTGTTGCCTTTATTATGCGACTAGTTTAGTTATACTAAAACACCTAATTTTGACCCCTTTCTCGCAAGGGCTCCATGCGCAGTAGTCGCTGTGGCTTTCCCTGGTTGGGTATCATGGACGGATCATTCGTGCAACTGGTTCCTCCTAACTCCGATTAACTTAAACCTCGACTAAGACAAAATTTCAACGTTAAAGTTTTCAGTTAAGCAAAATACTCTTACTTTATACTAATAAAATAAACATGTCAACTCTAATCTAGGTACCTAGCCCCGATGGTTCTATAATAGCCTTTTCTCGGCTTAATGTTGATTCTTACATTTGTTAATACGAATGCTCATAGGTGTCGTTTCAGACACACCTACTTTCGTGCATACGATTCACTCGTAAATGGCTCACTGCAAACCTGAGTCAGTTTGCTAGTTTTGCAATGCTGATGAGGGATAAAAAGGCCAAAAACCGTTGTCCATGGCTGCTACAAATCACACTCGCTATTTTTATGGATAAATCCTGCTACCAACGTTTCCATAGTTCCCAATATAGTGGCTTCAAGATCGCATCTAGCATGTTTCTGCTATCAATACTTGAGTTCATATTTGTAGCCATATATGCATAGTACCCAATATAGAGGCTTCAACTTAGCTACTGGAACATTTGTATTATCTATAATTGAGATCATCTTTATAGCCATAGTACCCAAAATAGTGGCTTCAAGTTAGCTACTAGCACGTTTGTGCTATTAATTCTTGTGTTTATCTTTATAGCCATAGTACCCAATATATTGTTTATTTGTTTATTTATTTTAAAATTTGCCTTCCACCCAGCCAATTCCTGATCCAAACACACTGATATTTGACGAGCCGAAACCATTTGAGCAATATCCTAGAAAACACCAAAGTTATCGTCAAGATAAAATGCAACGGACAGTAAAAGTCTATAATAGTCGAAAGTCCTTCAAGACATGTCGAAAATATCAGGTATTTTAATTAGTCTCTAGTCTATATATTATACATGTATGTACTTCTTAAGAACTCGTTTGTATAGCTACTTAAACATAATGTCTAGAAGACAGGGGAGAATTAGCCCGTTTGGAAAGCTCCATTTACAGCTCCTTTCGCGAAACTCTCATAAATCAGTGAGATTGCTTCCCAATTTGTCCAAATGGTTTTCCTTGTAACGGTCAAAAATTTTGATAATTCATGAAAACATATCTCTTTTCCATAATTTAATTTCTTTGATATTATTTCTCTTAACATTACAGCACATTATTGTGCTTGCTGTGAAGAAGTTATTGATTTTACAATTTCTATACTTCAGGGAGCTGTTTAAAAAAAGCAAAAAGAAAGTAAATTTCATCTTATTAGTTAGGCTATGTGATTAAATAATTTGAAGCAAAAAAGCGACTTAGTTTCATTTTATAATTCATCTCCTTTCTTTCTATTGCAGATATTGTTGTTTCTGGGTTTTAACAGTGATGGTTCTATGGCAGTAGTTGAGAGACCCCGGGCTTCGATACTGGAGTCTCTACCACCTACGTTATACCGCAAGCGATACGGCACGTGACCTTGCAGCTATCATGAGGTGGTGTGGGTATCACTATTGCTTATAGCCCTGTGTTGGGTTATGTACTTTTGATAAAGGAAGGTTTTGCAGCTGAAGACTGCAAGTGAAGACAAAATAGCTGTACTTTTTCCATCCTTGCAAAATAATTGTCTTTTTACGTGCCCTTAAGGCAACCTTTAATATAATACAGAATTCAGTAGAAGATACTATTCGCTAAATCTGTTCTCTTTTATCCAGAGAATATGAAATATACCATCTTCTTTTTCGTAAGGTACGATAAACATGCTGTTTTCTAGACTGTACCAGCTTTTACATCAGAATCTCAACTAAGGCACTTTTTATGTTATTTTATTTATTCCCTTCAAGTGTATTCTTCATAATACCTTTTTCCTCCACATTTGGAAATTGTTTCTGTAAAATAAATTAGATTTTTAATTCTGAAGCGAAATTCCATTATACTTCTTTTTGTGCGGTTTTGTCCGTAATCTTTCACGAAATAAAAACACAGGCATTCAAATCTTCTAATTATAGTTTATAATTAAAAAATTTCCATACAAAGTTTTACAAAATCGAGTCAAAATTTCAGCGACAACAATACTGTACATAAAGTTTACTTTTCTCGAATTCACTTTGTGTTTGTTTCTTATGTGTATTTTGGGGGAGATTAAAGGTGTATTGGATATATTTCTTGCGATCGCTCTTTCATCTCTTAAAGAAAGTGAATGCTCGCAAATGAGCCCCGTATTGCTATAGTATCAAACTATTTCGTCAATAATTTAATTTGTAAATCTGATTAGTTGGTTCATAATAAAACAATTAGACCTCTCGGCCTCGTGTGCAACGAGTTGTTAATAGCCTATAGAAGGCAAAGAGCCCGTTCACACTTTCCACTACACAAAACACCTGTCCACGTACGGCTATTAACATTCAGGCTTCCTTTTTCTTTTTTGTGGCTACTGCCTTCTGAGAAGGCGAAGACACTATGTTATGGTGTAGTTCCGAAGGTGTTACTTTATGCTACAATGATTCCGAAAACACTTCATGGCCAATCAACAGATACATTGTTCGGATGTCATATAATTTTGTTTTGTAATCGCTCATATGTGTTTTTAAAACTCTTCAAGCATACACATGTTCTAACTTCTTGCAAATTTTTTCAGGACTTACAATTATAACAAACAAAACTAGTAAAGTTTGACAAGAAAACTTTACCATAATGTTTGCCTCTTGTTGCATTTCATATTTTTAAGTCGAGAGGTTGTTTTGTTTTTAGTTCCTGAAGATTACGGACTGACAAGCAGCTGAAATAAAAATTAGTCATTTCACATTATTTATATTTTTTGATCACGTATCAAAACATGTGAAAAGTATAATAATCTGCGGCTGTTTTCTTTCATAAATAATCCATTAGAATTGTGAAAAAATTGATGCAATATGCTTCCATTTTTTATTAAACATTCGAATTTGTTTGCCAAATTTTTACTCGCTCTAGTCGCAGTAGCCACAACACTAGACAAGCGCCTATATAGGGTTTTTGTACGGTCTAAGCCCTATGAACCGCGAGGCGATAGTGCCTTAGTTAATCTCTCTCCCAGAGCCAATGTAGTGGCTGACTGTCGTTACAAGGACGCATGTCAGGGCTGGAAATTTAAAAAATTTCATACTCGCATGCATTTTCGCTACTGGTCGCAAAATTAAAAAAAAAGTTGAAAAGTAGTTGTAAGGTAGTGACTTCTGGCAAACATGTTTTTATTAGCTGTCGGAGATATAGTTTTGTCGCCAAATTGCGACTGCTGTTGAAATTTCGAGCCCTGCATGTGCAACAGAGTTACATGCTGTTTGACTATTCCATTGTTACTCGTGGGAGACATGAAACTATGGCTATTATTCTAATGCTCCTTGGTGTTGCAAAAAGAGAATGAAAAAATATCGAGATTGAGTTTACTATAATCTCCACCCAGATATCTTTCAGTCACTCTTTTTGCAACACCGAATGAAATAGCATTAGAATAATATCTGGATTGAGTTTACTGTAATCTAAGAATTTCCATTGCGGGCTGTTGTTGGAAGTAAAATTTGCCACGGATCCCCCACACCCACTCCATGATAAACACCCTCGCGTTCAATAATACAACTTAATTCTGATTGGTTGATAAAGGTTTCATTGCCATGGGTTTGTGCACAGTAGTGAAACCAAAGCATGCGTAATTTATTTTAGAGATTGTGTCTCATGGTTAGTTGAAATTGTTTTAAGGTAAGTATTGTATTGTAATAATTATGGCACATTCTTTTGGTACTGGTCTGAGGTATAAGGACGTTTAATGGGAACGGTATATATCTAGAGTAGAGTAGGACTAGGTATGCGAAACATGTTTAGGTCAAACTTCAGTAGCTGGAATAAAGGTTTTGGACTGGAAGAAGTATTTCGCAATTACATTTATAAGTAATGAGTTTTGCAAAAAGATCCGAGGCAATAACAGATACCCACTTCATGACAATGAACTGCTCTAATCAGTCGAGGTTTGTTGCTCAGTTAGTAATTTTTAAAAAGAATCACTGCGGTTTCGCAGAGGTCACTGTGTGTGCGATTGAACGCACAGGATCGGGATGCATTAATTGCAACTTTTAATCTCGATTCATTGTAGATATGAAAAAGGAATTTGCAAGCTGAGCTTAAGATAATCTTAAAATTTTGGGTAAAGCACGGTTATTAGTAACTTTTTGTTAAGTTTGCTTGTTTTACTCTGATCAACTTACAATTACTATTCTGAAAAACAGAGCCTCTATTTATTCTTATAATATTGACTCTTGTAAACCCGGCCGTGAAAATCCAGCAATTTAAATGTTCAATAAAGTTTGTAAAAATGTAGTTTTTGCAGCAACAGAAGGAAGCATGTATTAGCATGTAATACGTCAAACAGCCTAGCGGCATGTGTTACAGAGGTCGTCATTCAGCTGTTAGAAACAGAATTACAACCTATTTGACCATTTGATGTGAGCTTGTTTGACAGGTCATGATATCTGACTTTGATACAAGTACTCTAAGTTGCTCATCTCATGATCGTGCACATGTGGAGTCTACATTTTTTTTCTAAAAAACAATATTTTTTAGAATATGAGCTAGTGCACAATGCACAGACTTTAGGTTTTGTAAATTATTTTGTTTTCCTGATGCATTTCAGTTGTAAACAACAACTTTCTTCAGGGGATTTATAGAATTACAACACTACAACAATTCATATTCATTTGCAACTGTGTGAAAAGATCTTTGGTGTTAACATAAATCTTGACACTATCTGTGTCAAAATCAATCATTTTCGGGTTGATTAGGGGGTTGCTGGTACCACCAAAACTAAAAATTTTCATCAACGGGTGTTGTATGATTTACAATCCAAAAAAAATATAATACCTCAGTTTCCTGGCAAATCTTTCATAGCTCTGTTTAGCCGAAGTTTATTTATTACTATTTTAACCTCATCTTTCCTATATAGAAACCATCTGATGACCGACTCAAATTATATCTTAGATAAGTCATTCTTTTCTCTTGATAAAAATTTTTAATAAATTTTACATCATATAATGAAAAATAACTTTTTGTCTGACATTTCAAACTGCATTCCTTCGTCAAATCAAGTGCATTTTTTTTTCTTTTCAGGTGCATCAGCAAAGCTGCCATGAGCATTTTTCCAAATCTACTCAATCACAGAGCTATTTTACCACACTCTAATTCCCTTTGTTTTGGTAGATTATTTTTGTCTTGCATTTCTGCAGACAAAAACAAAGCCAAGCAACATGAAGTTGTTTCAGATGTTAACTCAATGGAACAGATGACAACACAGGATCTTGAATTTAAATATAAACCTCGTTTGGCAGGTCGCAAGTATCTTCCAGGGTCACAAGATGGTGGTTTCCCAGAGTTCCTTTCAGGACCAAAGGAGGGCTTTCCCCTAGCATACAAATTAGCCCCTAATACAGGACTGGATATGTTAAAGTGTGGTCAGCTTTGCAGAACAATAATTGATAGAGATCTTCCAGAATATTTTGCAATACTTTTTCGGTAATTTATGTTTGAATTAAATAAAATTTGACATATAAGTTTGCACAGTGTGTATTAGTTACATTCTTGTGAATGTATTAATTATTACTAGTTATTATTTCACAAAGAGTACAAATTATATGTAAAAAAAGGAAGTGTTTGAAAAATGTTCACTTGTTATCATCATCTTCAGGCTGTGGCAAAGTTGCTGGGAGCTCAACCATTTATGGTAGATGCATCGTAGTAAGTTTTAGGAAATGTTTGTTTTAAAATCCTCTGGGGATATATGTGTAAAGAGTTGAATAGAAGACAGAAACTTGCTAAAACATTGCTGGGGACAGCCACTAAGGAGCATTTCTAGTATTGTTCTAATTTTCCACAATTTCCAAGAGCCAAATATTTTCCAAACATGTGTAGGATCTGCATAATATAGCAGCTACAATAACTATTTTTATTAATCATGGAGATGCATAATATTTACTAGCACATGATCAATCGGAGGTACCTCATCATAGCCTTAAGATAAGTGACTAGATCAAAAATGTTTGTTGACAACAATTAGCATAAGATCTTTAAAATGCTACCTTATTTTTTTTGTAAAGAGACTTGTGATCATTGAAGAAATAAATGGCTTGTTATCAATATTGCCTGGAATAAACCAATCATGAGGATCAGGATTCCACTCATCAGTGAATTGGTCATGGATTATTTTGCATTGTGCAAACCATTGTTAAGCTAGTATTTCCAGGCAGCCATTGACTAAAATTGTTATAATAAGTTAGAGCATAAATATGCTAGCCTGTTGGTATAAAGCTGATTTATCACTCAACAATTGATTCGATTCTTTTTATTTCAGAGGCCTGCCTCTTCAATCAGCAAAAGAATTTTCCCATTTTCTTAAGTGTGTAGGCTACCAGAGTACAGATGAAGGTGTAACTGGTTATAGAACACCGGTGGCATCAAATGTGGACACAGCAAGTGATGACCCCAAAGAATATAGTATGGAGTTGCACACTGATGGAGCATACTACACAAGCTATCCAAGGAAGGTGATGTGAATTTATATTATATTAAATTAACTTTTAAGTGGGAATTGTATCATAAATCAGCCCTTTAAAGGGTTTATTTTAAACACTACACACAGACAATTGTAATATCAAAATAATATATTTTATAACATAAAATCAAAATATATGTATTGTAGATTATTATTGATTTCAGGTTATTTTTTAAATAGTTTTTTTTTTCAACCTAGAATATTTTTTTACCTAGGTTATTTCTTATTCATTTTTTCTTTTGAGAGCTGGTTATTTTAGAATGAAGATTTAGGGATAGCTCATGGTTAGGGATGGCTCATGGTTAGGGATAGCTCATGGTTAGGGATATGTTAGGGATAGCTCATGGTTAGGGATATGTTAGGTTAAGGTAAGGGTTATTGTTAGTACGAAATGAGTATGGTAGCCGACATCACAGTTGTTAGAATAGCTCAGTTGTAAGGATGGCAGCTGACTATATATAGAGTGTTTGGACAATCATGTACTATAAATTATAAGTAATTTAGTAGCACATTGCAATGTATCTTAAACTTAGTTCTAAGTTCTAAGTTTAAGATACATTGCAATGTTCATCTCCATAGCCATTTCCTTTATTCTTTATGTGATGTGCAGTGTGAATTTGTTACTTTCAAAAGGTGCTATATTGTAAACCCGGCTGTGAAAATCCAGTAATTAAAATGTTCAATAAAGTTTGTAAAAATGTAGTTTTTGCAGCAACAGAAGGAAGCATGTATTAGCATGTAATACGTCAAACAGCCTAGCGGCATGTGTTACAGAGGTCGTCATTCAGCTGTTAGAAACAGAATTACAACCTATTTGACCATTTGATGTGAGCTTGTTTGACAGGTCATGATATCTGACTTTGATACAAGTACTCTAAGTTGCTCATCTCATGATCGTGCACATGTGGAGTCTACATTTTTTTTCTAAAAAACAATATTTTTTAGAATATGAGCTAGTGCACAATGCACAGACTTTAGGTTTTGTAAATTATTTTGTTTTCCTGATGCATTTCAGTTGTAAACAACAACTTTCTTCAGGGGATTTATAGAATTACAACACTACAACAATTCATATTCATTTGCAACTGTGTGAAAAGATCTTTGGTGTTAACATAAATCTTGACACTATCTGTGTCAAAATCAATCATTTTCTGGTTGATTAGGGGGTTGCTGGTACCACCAAAACTAAATATTTTCATCAGCGGGTGTTGTATGATTTACAATCCAAAAAATATATAATACCTCAGTTTCCTGGCAAATCTTTTATAGCTCTGTTTAGCCGAAGTTTATTTATTACTAATTTAACCTCATCTTTCCTATATAGAGACCATCTGATGACCGACTCAAAGTATATCTTAGATAAGTTATTCTTTTCTCTTTATAAAAAATAGGTACAACAAATAAAGGTAATTAAACTCTTTTACAAGTTAAGTTGACCATGGAGTCGGCAACTATCTATGGTTTCTGTAGTGTTAAGCTGATGAGTCTATAACTCCCTTTTAGGTTGATTAAATTAGCTCCTTGCAGATGCTGGTATTAATTTACTAACCCAGAAGGATTAAAAGCCGAGTCACCGGTGTTTATCTTCTTCATTATCCCTAGTGTTAAGCGGATGAGGGTCTTTGATGTCCCTTAGGACACTAATCCATCACAGGCTAGTTCCCAGCAGATGCTGGTACTCAGCTCTTGTCATGTGCCTCCATATTGAGGCGCCATCTTTATTACACACACCTCCAACAGGAACAACTCTGATTGGTCAACTACAACAATGGCACAAACAGTGTTTATAGGATATCATGTGATAGCTACCAACCCTGGAAGAATGGAGAGATGAGTATGCTGGCACTTATGTCCAGTTTCTTTTGTAGTAAGAGGATGGGAGTCTGACAAGAATGAATAATAGTAAATACAATAACTGCACGCTTGAATGCACCGAGCGGAGCAACTGCACGCTGAAATTTTAACGTGGGAAGTCCTTTTTAGAGTTGACGTGTCTACTTGGACGTAACACTTTCTCAGTATTTGTTTAGCTTCGCGTGGAAACATTTAAAACTAATTGAAGGTGTTTTTCTACTCACAAAGCGAAAAGCAAAGAAACAAAACTCTAATGACTCGTACAAAGCAAAAAAGGTTTTCGGAGCCCCCGTTGTTTAAGTTTCCGTCTTAGTTGTTTAATAGAGACCCCTAAAATATAACAGTTTTATATTTCTCCATGAAGCTTGCCTTACATTAGCGATAACAACGTGCAGGTGCCGATGTATTCCAACGTGCAGTAAGGTACCTATTTTGTCAGCCTCAACCTCACACGGCAATCACGTGATTATTGCCGCCGCACGCGTCTTCGCTCGGCTGTCTCGTTAACAATGTGAAAGAAGATATTTTGGAGTTTATTTTTTAAGTCAATGATCAGTTATTTTATTTATTTAATTTTCTAGGTCTTTTTGTTTTGTGCGCATGCCCCTGAACCTGGCGCTGGAGGAGAAGCTGTAATTGCCAAGACAAAAGAAGTCGCTGATTGTCTAGACCTGAATGTGAAACAAAAATTTGATGAGCTTGGAGTGAGATACCAAGGAGTTTTACCTAACAAAGACAACGAAAACAATTTAAAGATACTTGTAAAAGCGTGGCAAGATCGTTATTTAACGGACGACAGGAAGGTATAACTACTATAACATTGTTTGTGAAAATATTTATTGGAAAATCCTGTCAGTGAGTGATTCAACTAAAGAAAGCAACACCATGCAGATTATCCGTTTTATGGATCTTAATTACTCTGCTTTAATTTTTTTTTGAAAAAAAAAGACACAGATGACGCACGAATTAGACGAACCGGTCAAATTGCATTTATTCATTTATTTCCTTATTGTTGACCCACGGGTATCCCGTAGGAGTACGAGGACTACCACAGGAGGCCCAAGCTCACGTTTCCTGCATCCTTCCTTTCCTCTTATTATGTAGAGAGTACTCTTATTATGCATTGCTAGGGGAAAGCAGGCTTCAACAACACACTGAGTAAGTTTCAAAGTATTTTATTTTGCAGAAATTTAAAGGTAAAAATTAGTGTTATTGAATAACATATATTCTATAGTAAATCGCCTCGAAACGTGAGCTTTGGCCTCCTGTGAAATTACTTGTGTGTGAGTGGAAGAAAGTATGGTGTGATTTGCATTTGTAGTTTTTACAATTGCGCAGTATCCGCGAGTTGTCTCATTGAGACTTTTTATTGGGCTCGCTATTTTTATGGATTTATCTTTATGGTAAGATTTTGGCTGTCATACTTTTTTGGGGGAGATTCTCATAAAAGTGTTTGGCCTGAGCTCCCCCTGTCCCAGTCATATTCACGTTTGAGTTCACTTCTTGGATAAAACTCTAAAAAATAACAAACATTTCTATCTCTTCTTCTATCCTACTTTGTCAAAAATAGCCTATGTCAAAAGTTTTCATTAAATCCAATGTGAAAAAGAATTATCACTTTTTTTGTTTCATTTTATTTTCAGAAAGTGGAAGAAATTCTTAGATCACGCAAGCAAAATTTTTCTTGGGATGAGAACCTTACCCTTCGTTACTGGTACAACTACCCGGCATTTCTCTTTCACCCAGATACCGGGGAAAAGTTGTGGTACAACCAAATCACATCTGGCCATGCTTCCTATTTCAAGGCTAATCCTATCTATGAAGGAATAACTATGCCGGATGATTGTTACCCATTCCACTGTTACTATGGCAATGGCTGTGAAATTGAGCCTTCGACATTGCAGCACATTCGTGCAACGGGATGGTCATGCGCAGTAGGTTTCACATGGCAGACAGGTGATATGTTGGTGTTGGATAACGTATTAGCGTTACACGGTCGTATGAGCTGGATTGGCGAGAGACAAATGTTTGCTTCCCTGACTGTTAATTGAACAAGTACAGCAACTCAATTATCTACGCTGCATAATCTTCGCAATTTCGGAAAGTATTTCGGAAATTTTCAAATTATATTTATAACAAAGTTATAAAGAACAAAATTTAAAACACAGCTTAACTAATCATGAAACTGCTACGTGGTCCTGGATGGTGTAGTGGTTAGCACTCCAGACTAGAATACAGAGAGACATGGGTTCGATTCCAGCTCGGGGCATATACCAATTTTTCGTACGAGTGCATTTATTCTTATTCCATTCCACTGAACAACATACATATATACAGGAAATTTTTTTATTAATGATTCTGTTCACCAAAAGTAGTTATTCTTTAATGGGTTTAAAAAGCTCTACGAAGCCGTTTTGCCATATGTAGAATTCAGAATTCACATCACACTACTATCTGGGGGGTAATTTTCGTGAGAATCCATTTTTGTTACAATAAACGATGCAAAAAGTGCAAATAAAGATTCAGTTTATTTCCAACTTGGTTTTACAGACACTTTATACAGGCTCTTTGAGCAGGACCTATACTTGAAAACACCTAATCCAAGCTGGTTAATTTTAAATTTGAGGTTCAAACTGATCGCAGTTCCAAGTCTTTAAAGGCGGGAAGAAATGCGTCTATCAGAATTTTAAATTTTTACCAAACTTTAGAGTGCTCTAAAGAGAAAGAAGAAAATTTGAGTTTTCTTAGCAATGTGTCTAGTACAAAAGTTTAGATACATGTAATGAGCACCATTTGTTGTTTCGTGTCTTGCTTTCTGTGAACTAAGTAGTTGACGCACGTTACTCCTGTGGTTAGACGAATGCCTGCTGATAAAAGGCCCGTAAAATTGCGTAAACAAAGCTTCATCCTTCGCTAGATTCTTTAAAGTTTTCAGATCGACGATCCCATTAGATTGCGCAACGTTATTTTCCAAAAGGTTACAAATTAAAAGGATAACAACACTGATGCTGTGTTATACTCATCATAAATCTTACCAACCAAGAAGTTTCCGAGTCTGTAACTCCATCACCTACCCTTTTAATTTGGTTTAAACCACACTTTTGTTAACAAGAACAGAAATTTGTCAAACTAAACATCGCAGCAGAATTTTAACAGTTGAGTCGCCAAAGTCTCCAAGGCTCTCCTAAAAGATCAATCAGAAATTATTTAACACTTTCTTCGCGTCTATAGTAACTTTTTAACAAAAACGTACAAGATACTTGTGACTTAACTTACAAAGTATTACACAAACTAGCCTCAGACCCGAACATTATTACATCTTGGTCAAAGAGGGCATAAAAAATGACAATTAGGCCAAAGCTGAGGATCATGACTACTTTACAAGACCTAGCTTAACTCTTTTCAAACTTTCTTAGTTCGAAACTTTGCCAAAACACTACCGCTTAAAAAGATAAAGCCAACTTCGAACCAACTTGCCTTTCTGTGTGGCACTGCCAAGACTCACAAGTTTAAATGTTATGAGGAAATTACTAAAGACAATCTAAAACTCAGGCCAATCGTAAACACCGAAAACGTTGGGACATTTTTAGATATTTTTAATCTTTTGCCTTTTACAATTTTTTTATGCTTTTTTAATACTGTTTTTTATGTTTAGTATAGTAAGGAAGACCAGTATGTTGCGGCCGTTCACGGCGACTATTGAAGGGCCAAATTGTCACAGGCTAAACAATTCTTCGCTATGAACTTGGCGACTGGGGATATTTTACTGGTCGACTAAGATTGGCAAATCACGAAAGAACCAGACCATTGATTCGCGGTGATTTATTAATGATAATCGAACGTAAACTGAAATACAATA
>JAOTRI020090620.1:0-15740 GCA_028564885.2 Zoanthus sanctaehelenae
TTTCGTAAGCTCTCGATTTAACTTTAGCATCACAGGGCTTGAGAACACGGCGAACAATACCCAGAGTTCTATTTGCTTTGTTAGCAACATTGTAGGAATGTTCAGACCACTGCAGCTGGTTATTGCATGTGACTCCAAGATATCGGTGAGATTTAACATGTTCGAGATGGACATCATCCAGCTTATAAGGAAAGGGATCAGTGTTCCGCTTGTTCGTAATAGACAGAATCTTGCATTTGGTGGTGTTAAAACTCATCTGCCAAGTTTTTGACCAGGTGTTAAGGTTTTCTAAATCTGAATTCAAAACCTCTTGGTCAGCCGATGACTCAATTTTGCGATATAGAATACAGTCGTCTGCAAACAGCCTCAGGGTGGAGTTTGAGTAGTTCACAATGTCATTAATAAATAACAAAAACAAAGTAGGTCCTAACACTGAGCCCTGTGGGACACCCGAGGTAACCGATACAACTTCGGAGTGCGACCCATTCACAGAAACAAATTGGTGACGATGGCGAAGAAAGGCTGTGATCCAGTATAAAGTTTTTCCTCGTATTCCATAGGACTGTAACTTAGTAAGTAGCTTAGAATGTGACACTTTATCAAATGCTTTGGAAAAGTCAAGTAGAATTGCATCAACTTGACCTCTGCTGTTAATCACAGATGCCCAGTCGTGGACTGTGAGAATGAGTTGGGTTTCACAAGAAAACCCTTGCCTGAAGCCATGTTGTAAATCTGTAAGTATATTATTAGCTGATAGGAATCTGTTCAGGTGACACAGAACAACGTGCTCCATTACCTTACAGCAAATGCAGGTTAGCGACACTGGTCTATAATTGCATGGTTGCGACTTGTCACCAGTCTTAAAAATCGGGGACACCATTGCCATAGACCAATCTTTAGGGACAATTCCAGAGTCGTAGCTTTGCTGGAAAATAAATGTAAGTATAGGAGCAACTTCCGACGACATGTCATGGAGAATTCTTGGTGGTATACCATCTGGCCCCCCAGCTTTGTTTACATTGAGTCGATTTAGTTCTTTTTCAATACCATGCTGGTCAAACACAATATTGCCGATCGAAACTGGTAATGAGGCAGAAACAGGTGGAATGTTGCCATCATCTGTTGTGAACACCGATTGAAAATAATTATTCAGAGCATTCGCCTTGTTCTTGTCTGATATATGCAAAGAATCCGCACTCCTAAGGGTGGGAATAGTGTGACCGTCTGACCTGGAATGCTTAACATATTGCCAAAATTTCTTAGGATTTGATTCTAAGTTATCCCCTATAGATCTATTCAGGTATTCATTATGAGCAGACTTCAGAAGTTTTACAACCTTCTAGGATACTTCGAGATGGGCGGTTCTGGGTGTGGGGTGTAGGGGCCCACCTAAGGGCCCCGGTAGGGTTAAGGGGCGAAGCGATTGGTCAAATTGCCTTGACAACAAGCCTTATTAATATTCATTACTCATGAGGCTACAGACACGTCTTACGACCAGGAAACAGCTCGAACGCTAGTAATAAACATTGCAAAAATGCTGCGCAAGTCTGTAATAAATCACATTATAAAATAATTTAAATGGTACGCGCGTTCTAATTGGTTGAAAAACCGTTTTACATTATAGTATGTAAACACGATTTCCATCTTCTTTCGTTAGTTATGTTATAAAAGAAATATAAAATGGTTTCCGTGTATACATAACCTGATGTAAACACTTGGGAGGTTAGGAGAACACTCGATAAGCTGGAAACCACCCCGCTTCGCGTCGTGGTTTCCTACGCTTATCTCGTGTTCTCCCAACCTCCTGCGTGTTTACATCAGGTTATGTAAACACGGAAACCATTATATATTTCTTAAATAGGTTTGATTTTTGCTAAGGGGGTTCGCTGGCAAAAGGGAGGTTCGCCGAAAAAGGGAGGTTCGCCCGAACCACTAAACCCCCCCCTGGCTACGGGCCTGTTTACCATGCAGTCTAAAATACCTAGTCCATAACAATTTTTTATGTATTTCATTTTTATACTCATTCCGTAGTCCTTGTCTTTCCGTTTGATTTTGTCAGTGTTTTTTTTTACTGACCGAGGGCCTGGTAACTGTGTATGACGTCATAGATATTTGCTTGTTCCGGTTCAGTATTCAGTAGGGAAGAAAAGAAAGTTTTAAAATATTGGAATACTAAAATCAAATCTTTTTGCTACACAAAGCTTTTTTAGAATGTCCAAACAGCCAACAGGTACTTTTAGCTGTGAAATATTTTCCTGAGGGGTATTTTTGATATATTTTTAAAATATTAAATCTGGCTTTTATAATTCGCGTTTGCAGCTGCCATATTGCTATGTTGTAAAAAAAAAAGTTGGACTATTTACAATTCTAGAGTTTTTTTGTAGCGTTTTTACAGTGATGGGTGGCCTAAGAAAATAATATGACGACGTATAGTAATTGATTGTTTTAAGTTCGTGTCAGTGAGCGTATGGATTTGACATTTAAAACTTAGAAATCTTGACATATGAACATAAAATGATTTCCTTGTCGGTTGTAGATTGATGAGAAATACTCCATTTTTGTTTATACGTAATAACATAGCAGATTTATGTAGCTGATTATGCGTAATTATATGGTTATGCTCAAATTGTTGAAGAAAAAGACAGCCCACTAGTTAAACATCTGAATCACTATAATTATTCTCTACGTAGTTTTACTAGTTAATATATATAAGTAGATATGACGTTTCGTTTTTAGTTTCTCTTTGCTAGAATGAGTTCGAGAGTGAGTGACAAGACTGAGCTGATGGTTTAACTGCCATATTTGAGAAAATACAAATGCTGTGTTAGAATAGTTTGCAGAAATCCCAATCACATAATTTAATGGCAGTGGGGTGTCATGAGCCTATGAGGAAGAGGGAGAAAATTTCTAACAGAAGCCCATATTAGATTTTGTTTTTTAAATACATTTCATACTTTAAAATATTTAAAATTCGGATTATTATAGAAACAGAAAAGATAAAGTTTCGTTTTGTAAGTTGAAGTACTGTAAATAGATACTATCTAGATGAAAATGATCTTGCATGTATGTTACTGTATGTTACTGCAAACATTACAAAAACAACTTGTTTCCAAGATTTGATTAGTCTTAGAACAAAATTAGTTCATAGATTACAATAAAAATAAAAGCTTGACACTGAAAGCTCGTAGAAAGCCAAAAAACGATAAAAAAATTGTGGTCAATATACAACCAAAAATTTAGGGCTGTCGATAACTGGAAACACACACATATTGGCTTCAAATACTGTATATAGCTGTTGGTTTTATCAGATATCAAATGAATTTGATGATCTTATAGGTTCATATCCTAAGAGTCAGTATCCTGGACAATATCCAGTACAGCAGAACTACCCAACTCAGGGGTTCACTCAGTATGGTGTGTCACAGCAGCAATATGGCATGCAACAACAACAGCAAGTGCCGCAGCAGCCTATTCATCCTTCCTCAACCTTTGGATATCCTCGACAAAATGTGCCAGCTGGTTATGGTGTTCCACCACCACCATACACTACTGATGCACCACCAACATTAGCACCAACACCTTACTCAAGTGTAAGTGTCATTAAGCTAACATAAATTCTAAACCTCACATACAGTCAGTCTTATAATTTTAACATTTTTTTAAATAGTAGCAAGAAGATAGATATTTTAGTGGATAGAATTTGAGATAAGTGTAGTAAGAATTCAGATGGAGTATATTGATGATAAATAGTCCAGGGCCAGTATCTAGAACGGGTGTAACACAAAACTTTATTTAACAGAAAAATTATTTTCTGGGTATTTGGCCCTGGCTTGTAAAATTTGATATTATTATAGTTGATGTTCGCGTAAATATGTTTTGGGCCCGACTCAGGCTCATTTTAGCCCAAGTGTAGTGAAACACGGATATTTATTTAATGAAAGTTGTGTTCTAGCGGTGGGCTCAAATATATTAGAGCCCGCCAAAATGTCCGTTAGAGCCTGGATAATACACCACAATGCTCACCAAAGTTAATATGATTGTAATTATAAAACTATTGCATTTGTTGTCAGCATATTATACTGGGATAAAACTTGAATTATTTTATATTACTTTTGTTGAAATTCTCTTAATTAAAAATGCTTTACACTACTGTAGGTAATTAGCCAAATTTTATCAAAAATACCTTAATACTCTTTGTTTATTCCTTGTCTTGGGAGTCACAATGACCCCAAGAAAAACAATTCAAATCCACGTTTTTGAGGGACAAAGATTACTTTTGATACTGACTAGTTTAAACGGGGCCATTAAAAATTTATTCGTGGGAAACAGCTATTAAAAATGCAGCAATATTTTCCTTGGAAAATTTACTGGCACCAACCTTTGTGCTTATACACAGATGTTCAGTATGTGTACTTTTTTAGAAAGAAATTTCCAAGGTTACTTTTTTTGTATTTTGTGAAACAAATTTAACTATTAATAACTTTGGTTTTTTAGACGTGATGTAATTGTTACCACTGTAACTCAGAGTATGAAAGTATGAATCATAATTTCTGTTTTGAATTAACTGTCACAGCCACAACCTGTCACAAGTGGGTATAATCCATATCCTACAGCTGGGTACCCTCAAATGAATGTCATAAACCCTGTGCCTACTGCTGTGTTTGATGCAGGAGCACGTTTTACTGCAGGTGCAACAGTGAATATACCCGTAAGTAGAACTTCATCGTATGTTTTTGTACTTCTAATCTTTATTGCATATGATAAAGATTACAGAAAAAGAATCAACAATTGAAATCAGCCATTTTCAAATGGAGGAAAGCAATATTATACAGTTATTTGACACTCACTCACTCACACTCACTATCCGTTTACGTCATCCTTCCACTTGTGGGTAGGTATGACAATGCATGGCTTTCACAGCATTTCTCCATTCTTCAGTTGGTCTCCAAATCTGAAGACAGGTGAGATACTTTTCTAAAGGTCTTCTTTGACAAACTTGGCTTATGATTTCCCCGGTTTGCCTCTTTGCCTATGCCCTTCTGCAGTACTTCAAAGTTCCTGATTGAGGATATTGAACTTGTCACTCTCTCTGTATGGGTGAACCATTTAAGGTGTGCTTGATGAAGTGCAGTCTTAAGACTAAGAGAGGTATCATCACCAGGTTACAGGCCAATGGTTAAAAATAATGTCTTTTTAGCTTGGATGATTTTTTTCACAAAAAAATATATTAATTACATTTATTTTTATAGAGTTCTATTTTGGAGTGTTTGATTTTTGTTTTTTGTTGTTGTTCTGGGCCTTCAATATGAATAGAAACGTTACTAACTTTTATTTAATATCAAAAAATTCTGGACGTTATTTTCAGACAAATAAATTTATTATAGCAATTTTAGTGAGAAAGTATAAACAAATTGTTTGTTACTGTCGTTAAAACTTCAAGTCGATGGTCTATATCCCATTGGAAATGGTTTTGAAAGCAAAAAATTTTGGGACGCTAAAATGTTTGGCTGAATAATTCTTCCAATAAAATTTTTGTCCAAAATTAAATTCGTCTGAATTTTTTAGATGTTTAAAATGCATAAACATACACAGGTCACATACTATTTTCCAGTCCTTTGTAATTACGTGTTGTAATCAACAAGTGACACTGTTATTCCCAAGCTGATGTTGTTTTTGACGGCAGGACTTTACTGACATTTCATGATGCTTTAGCGGTTAAATGTGATGATACATGTGGAAGAAATGTATGAATAAAGGTGCAGGTTTTTCTTTCTCTTGCCTATTGCTGATTTGGCATTCACATTTAAAGTATCTTGACAACTGCATCTTTCAAAAATATTTTGCCTTCTGTTCTAGTATTACAAATTTGGGGATTTGTTATTTAATTATTGCATCCACAACTCTAATCCTATGTTTTCATAGCTGTTTTAAACAAAGAAATATATATTTTGGATTATTTTGCTTTTTGCTACCTTGTGGTTTTTAATAGTAATTTTGCATAATTGTAATGTTAAAGCTGTTGTTTATCATTTACGTATTTCAGTTATATGTTATCCAATAGATACATCATTGACTTTTACCAACTTCAGTTACCTATATATGTGTGGACTATGATCATTCTTCCATTTTTGTGACAAAAAAGTTGTTGACATAGCTTGACAACTCTATTTTTGCGTTTTAATGAATTTACTTTATAATATTATTTGAATTAAGATTACAACACTACTCTGTCAGAGCTTTATTTCATCAGAGAATCTGAGAAAAAAACATTTGAAAAAATTATCTTTCCATAAAAAAACAAACAAGTTATTTCTTTCCTATAAAGTGACCAGTCACAGTGACTGGTGATCCAAAATTTTGACTGATCAAGTTACAATTTGGCTCGTCATTGACCAATGACCAGCCTTATTTTTTACCCTGCAGGCCACACATCCATCTCATCATAGCCTGTTTGTTCCTCAAAAGTCTTAATCAACCTTTCTAGGGACCCAACATGCACAAGCATAGAGCATGATACTCCTGACACAACTTGCATGTATACATCAATTGTACAAATTTGTAAAAAATTACAATAATGGCCATTGGCTGTTGTGAAGTGTTACAGTAACACATTACAGATGACCAACAAAAAAGCAGTTCATTTACTTGCTATCTGTTAACGTCATTCAATTCTTTTGGGGGTGGGTATAACTGATATTTAACACAGTCACTTCTGTCGGCGACACTACTCCCTGTCACTAGGAGTCCTGTGCACACTTACTTATACTTTGTTAAACTACTAGTAACAACCATAACTTACAAACGAAGCAAGTTTTTTATAGCTGGAATATTCTCTTCCAAACACCAACCTAGTTTCACAGCAAGGGATTACTAAAGCAGCCCTGGATATTGATGGAGAGATACAGACGAAAACATCTGAAGGCAAACTGGCTTTAAGATACCAGTGACCCATCCTTTGCTCATCCTACAGTTACATAGTACGAAACAATTTGGCCACATGAAGTCCAGGAGATGGACTTGGTTGTCGGAATCTTTATTTTGTACTGAGCCATTGGGGCATGTTTTAGGTTGGAAGGGCAAGTAGCTACGCAACCACCCTGCCAATAACAACCCATCAGAACAGATAGTTATTTGAATTAATAGGTATCATGATACTACGGTATAAAAAGGCTTTATTATTTTCTATATATTGAAGCAAGCAATCATAATTAGGATGCAATGTTTGCTTACTAGAAATTCATTTATTTTAAAATTCCAAGTGAACCCTATTTTTTAAATTTGTTCCCGTGATAAACCTTTACAGACCAAAAGTACAGTTTCTGACAACTACCCATGAATCAGTTACTACATGGTATCAAAACCTGGTTTCAAAACATTTCTGAAATTGAATCTTACTTACGTCTTTATCAATATTGTAAGCTGTTAAATTAATAATTCTATCTTAACATTGTGTTCAGCCGCCACCCCCAGGAGCCTTGCCTACACAGGCTCAAGTGGCCGCAGCACAAGGACAACCAGTAGTTATGCAGCAAAAGCAAGGTAGTTGGTTCTCTGGAGGATCCGATGGTGGTGCCACCTTCTGGTAAACTCAGGGATTGTTGCAAGCTCAAGCTGAAGAATTTTCACGTATAAATAACAGCAAGGAGATAGCAATTAATTGATAGAAGTTGAGAAAAGATAATAAGTAAAAACTCTGATTATTTTGACAATAGTCCAGAGTTTGTAGAATATTATATGAATGTATAAAGTGGACAGAAATTGCCATAAAATTCATTCTGTGGGTTTTCAGTTCTGACTTGTAAAAGTTGTAAATTATAAAACTATTGCCACCAGTTGTTTACATATTCTTGGATAAAATTTGAGAATTACTATGTTGAAATCTTCTGAAGTTCTCTTAAAATGCTATGTACAGTATACAGGTAATATCAAAAATACCATAACGCCGAAAGTTGTTTGATCCTCCAAAAATTTGCATTTCAAAGCATTGTTTTTTTTGTGGTTCAAGCATAATGCTTGTGGAATGTTGTAGCTATGAAAATAAACATCAAGTGCAGATAGCACAAATGTGCTAGTAGCTAACTTAAAGCCACGATATAGGGCACTATTATTTTAAAAAACAATTAGTTCAACCAGCAGTCAGTATTTGTTTGAGCAGACTCTTTAATTTACTCTTTAATTTACAAATTAATTTTCAAATAGGTTTGATTTATTTTAAAACAACTGGTAACAATGGAATAAATAAATGTACTGTATAGAGTAGACAAGCTTTTGAAAAATCGCACGTCATACGGCAAATCGTAGTTGGCAACCAGTGAGCTATCTTGGTGATTTTTGACGCTGATATTAAATTTGAAGCGGGTACATTCATGATGTCGTCACAATTGACACTTTAAAAAATGCCACACACCACTCTCCTGAAGAATACTAGAAATGATAGCAATTAGGGCCCAGTTGTTCAAAGGCTGGTTAAGTTTAACCCTGGGTTAAGCAAAACTTCAAACAAGATTTTCTTTATAAATATTATAATATTATAAATAATATTATAAATACTGTTTGGTTTTTTTTTCGGAAATGTCTTGTTAATCCCCGAATTACAGCTAAAGTTTTTCCTTATAATATTGGAAACAAGATCATGGGTTAAACATTTAACCCCGAGTTAGTGCTAATCTGCTTTTGAACAGCAGGGCCCTGTTCTGCATGGCATAGCTATCAAATCGATTTGATTCCCACACTATATAATCAAGAATATGTAAGGTTTATATACTTAGTATTTATGGAAGCAACCGATATCAAATTTCGTTAGCTCTGATTGGCTCCCGTGTGTAACTGTGTGACTTTGATTTTGAGGCAGGCAGCGTTCCTGCTAAAAATGTAAGAATGGATTACATTGTATTGTTTCTTTGAAAATAAAGTGCATTTGTAAATACTAAATCAACTGTCCCACTCAGGTTCGGAACTAAAGCTAGATACATGCGTTGATGCTTCGCGTCTCGGTATATATCCACGATGTACTATTTACCTCCGCTCCCCATTAGGGGATAGTTATAGAAGCGTCTCGGTATATGTCCACTATGTACCGCTCCCCTTTGGAGGATAGTTTTTAGAAGCGTCTTGATATATATCCACCATGTACTATTTACCTCCGCTCCCCATTGGGGGATAGTTATAGAAGCGTCTCGGTATATGTCCACCATGTACCGCTCCCCTTTGGGGGATAGTTTTTAGAAGCGTCTTGGTATATATGCACCATGTACTATTTACCTCCGCTCCCCGTTGGGGGATAGTTAATAGAAGCGTCTGGGTATATATCCACCATGTACTATTTACCTGCACTCCCCATTGGGGGATAGTTATAGAAGCGTCTCGGTATATGTCCACCATATACCGCTCCCCTTTGGGGGATAGTTTTTAGAAGCGTCTTGGTATATATCCACCATGTTCTATGTTGTTAATTATAAAGTTTTTTAACCCCTTACCTTCCAGGACTATTGACGAAACCTTTTCCTTTACTCCTTTTCTGTCACAGATGTTGCAGCTCCCAATTTCATCTCCTTTAATTTTCTGTGGCTGTCGGCTAGGCGAACATTTGTCTTTTACCGTGCAGGCTCGACAAATTAAAGCCTTACCCAATGATACTGTATGAAGATCGTCTTTTTTTAAAGTGGAAGTAAGCCTCTTTATATATTTTTTTCTATTCTAAACCATTTATCAATAACTAATGCATTCCTGCGTTTTTGATTTCGTTGCGATATATTTTTATAGATGGTTTATAGCCGCGTCACTAAGGAGACTAAAAACAGCAGTGATTGGAGGGAACTCGTCGGATGGATAAACTTGTAAAAGAAATCATTGCCTGTTAATTAGAAGTTAACAACGTTCAACAATTATAAAATTGCTAATTAAGTCTTCATACTTCATTGTCTTAAAAATGACATCATTTACGATGATTCCAGTCTCCTCCTGTACGCGACTAGGAACCAAAAAGGAGAAAACTTCCAAGATTCTATCCGGTATATAATATGACAAAAACAAGATGACTTCAAATTTGTATGACAAAAGTTTGATACTAAGAAATCAAGATCTTGTTGTTGCCTAACAACAAGAAGAGGGAGAGATATTTGGGAGAAATTTCTCTTTTCACCTCTAACATTCTCGCCCCAATTCAAGCGCTCAGAAATCTTCCAACTTTGCACACTTCAGTTACCAAGAGATCTGCAAAAAAGAACAATTTTCTTTTGCCGATTCATCATTTTGTAAGAATTCGAATAACGCTTCCCTCTTGTCATTACTTATATTGGTTCGATGCAAAATATGAGGACAAACTAGGCCCCAATAACGAACCTGATTGTGTTTTGCCATTAGTGTTTGTATTCTTAAGTTAGGGAAATGAAAATGAAAAATACGCATGTGCAAAGTATTCTTTTCGTACGTTTGTTTTACAGATGTTCACACTCACGAAACACGGATGGAATAAGCAAAAAGGAAAAGGAAAATGTTTATTTTTTCTTGTGCTTATTTTATAAGTTCTCACAACTGCATTTTTTGTACTTAAATGCTTGTACTTATTTCACAAGTGTAAACGAGCGTTTTTGGATATATTTCATCCGAAAAAGATGGAAACTTCACAAACACAGCAAATGCATTGACTTGGCTCTCAAACTGAAAGTGACAAGAAATATTTTAAAGACACAAGTTCATACTGGCGAGAAAGTCATGCGTAGTCTTTTGAAGCTGCATGGACATTTTACTGCATAAAAAGCAAAAAATAAAGAAAAAAAACATTTTTTTATCCTATATAACAAGAAATAAGCGCTGATTGACCAAGTTAAAGAAGCAACGCTTTAACAAAATACTTATGAAGATCTTTCTAAAGTCCTACAGACGCCATTATGACGCGGTGCATAGTCATAGTCAAGGAGCTTAGCCCTGAATTGTTTGACTGAAGCTATTCCATTGTATCCTTTTCTTTTACTGTAAATTATATATTTAGATGTGTTTCTGTTAAGTCACACACACACACACACACACAGACACACTATTGATTAAGAGTGTTTTTCACGTGCGAACTTGTTGTTTTTGCTGTTGTTGTTTTGTGGCGCGAATACTGGTTTTAACGGATTATCTATTGATTTTCCTCACTTTACTAACGTTTAGTTACTGTGCTGACGTAGAGGGTGGCTCCACCTAAATTGTACCTCAATTCGTACAGGATTTTATGGGGCGAAATCCAATTGTAGAATTGCACACATTTTGGGCATCAGCAGCCTTATAGTTAAGTCTGTTCAGATATCTATTTGCCCACGGTTTAACGTCCTTATCCGAGAGGAAGCGAAGGCCTAACATTTGGAGATGTTAGAAAAAAGGCAGCACTTTCTCAGATGCAGAAAGATGTTATACGTCCTGGGGTCAAACACGAATTTCCTTGCGCACAGTAGACTGCATGGTCAAGCCGAGGATCCAACTGGGGACTTCGTTGTCGAAAGGTAGAATTTTTTTTCCAACTTTCTAAAACGTTACCGATTGCGGCAAGCTGAAGTTCGTGATGTACAAACATAAAGCAAGTGAAGTTATCACCATCTCCATCTTTTCATACGTAGTTTCACACCATCTTGAAAGTAATTCAAACGCAACCATGCCTTAGAACTAAACACCAAATGTCAGATCCACAACGCAAACATTTGAACTCGTAAAATAAACCTTTTATTGATTGATGACTCCATATTACACAAACCTATTTTCATTCACTGATTAGTGGTTTAAGTGATTATATCCATTTTGAAATCACTAGAGAATCCTGCAATCTGATTGGTTCTTAGCAGCTTGATTTCAGCCTAAATCGGGTCATTTTGAACTCTAAATCGCACCATCTTGAGCAACCAATCAGATTGTTGCGATTTTGAATCACTCATTTGATTTTGAACCAAATTGCACTCCATTCAGTTCAATTACTATTATTTATTTATATAGTAAAAAAAAATTATGCACAAAATGTTTCTGCATGATACGTAAATTGTAAGCCTAGGTTAATTCTAATGAAATGTGACCCATATTTTATAACTGTTTTTTTTAATAGCATATAAACAAAATGTTTAGGCATAGCCTAAATTTTTTCAAGTTTCGATCCATTTGAAACAAATGACTGGAAACAGAATAAATTTCATAATAATTTCTGGTCTTAAAAAACAAATCTGGAACATTCCTTTTGAGATTCAGTTGAGTTAGAGAAATTTGGGGAAAAACATGCTGAAATGGCATGACTTGTAGCCTCTTTAAAAAACATTTTCTTCTTAATTAAGTTTCTTCATAAAAGAATCAGTTATTCAAGTGACTTTGACTCTAGTGCTACAGAAACAGAACTCGGTTGATAACTTGGTAAAAAAAACAGTTATTTCCATTCTTTTGCACAACTTGATTATTTTAACCTTGGATGGTGAAAACGTAGTCATTTAAGTGGTTTGTGAAAATTGTCTGGCTCTTTCGGATTTGGATCCAATGCTTCCTGCTGTAGGGCGTACAGCTGACCAATTTGCTCTTCTGAAAGGTTTTCAATATCATCCAAGGCCATGTTCTTCCCAACTTGGTTTTGTTTTAGCTGCTGCTCCAAGCTGTCTGCATAGATCTTGAACAAACCGAGAGAAAAGACAATAATCTTGTGATGTACTTGATAGCACATCGATTTAAAATACATTACTTTCCGTGATATATAACATTATTTCGGACAGGAAAAGTGCAACCATGGTAAACCTTGAAATACCCCTTTAATTCCCAGATCTCCTATACTCATCATCAACCGTTATGCACATCTACCTCTAATAAAGGGATAAACCAACCACCCAAAATACTAACTACAAGGGCAATTGCTGTATTTGTGTACTTTGGTTTTATACACATCAACCAATTACCTCTAAAGGAAAGGAACAGACTGTCCACCAGAAATCCAAGGTACACATACATGTGTACTGTACTCAGTAAGTGAAATGCTTAATGATAATAACAATATATATTCAATAAATATTGAACGTCAATTGTGAAGAAGTAGTTGCCCATTCTTCCAAGCCAGAGGCCAATGTTTAATTGCTCAATGGCTCAGATCTTGACACAAAAGTTGAATTTGCTGTAGGAGGAAAACTGGGAGAAATCCTTCGGAGTACGATTGAGATTGAGAAATCTCAACCCACATATGGATCCTGGGTTTTAGAGGTGGAAGGCATGATTGATGCTAAACTATGCCAACCTGACTGATAAGATATCTCTTTGGAATAACCCCAGAAAGGGGAGGAATGGGGTGACTTCCAACTTCTTGGGGATCCTCAAAATTTTAACATCTGCATAAAGAGCAGTACTTTTTCGAGCTTTTTCAACATATTTCATTAAAGTTACATGTTTTGCAGCACCTCGCCTCTTCATCAGGGTGGCCATTAGATAATTGAAAACACTTAAATATACAACTTGAAGACAATGGAAATGGTAAAACAATTGACTAGTTAAATATTCAAGAAAAGATTTACATGCATGATTTATTGGTTTAAAATGGCTTTAAGCCATTTTATATGTCAAGTTGTATTTATGTGTTTTCAATTAGCTAACAGCCACACTCTGAAGAAGATGTCAGGTGTCTTGAAACATGTAAGTTTTATTATTTAATATGTTGAAACTTAAAAATGTTGTATTTGCAATAAGATTTATCAGAGACTAAATAAAAAAAAGACATCACCCACTTGATCAATACAGTACTGTAGTTGTTGTTTTAGAGATTAGATCAGACACAAAATTCAGAGCCAAACATAGTGGGGTTGACAGAGAGGCTTTTACTTGGCTTGCATATGTGATAAATCACAACAACTTAAAACAAAAAACATAGGTGTGGTTTGTTTCCTTAAAGCTAGCCTTCTGTGTAGAGGTGAAAACAGAAATTCCAACTAGAGATCCTCTTTTCTAGTTAGATGGGAGACTCAAAGAACATGTGTGGAGTTTGCCCCTGCAGACAAAAAATTCTATGTATGGCCCAGTAACTGCGACTGTTTTCACTGCTCCCCTGATTCCACTGCTGGCAACCTATCTCCCCTTGCATAAGATTCAGTGAAAGATTTTCCAGTGCCTATGCTGTAAGTAAATGTAACTTTGATGGTATTGTAGCTTATTCTAGGAATTTATTGTTACTCAGACTGTGTTCCAAGACAGCAACTGCTGCATAATTTTTATATGCAGAGGATACAGTTACTGCAAAATAAAAACAGCCATTCTTAGTTAAATATAACTCCATTAAATTCACTTTAAACTGTACTGTACCTTCCATTCATTTAAAAATTGCTGTGCTTGAACAGCATTAACATTTTTGTGCTTTCTAAATTCATCCTTTACATACTGGTCACCCAGAGCTCTTGGAGCAAATGGCAGCAATTGATGAAGCTTCAAGATGCGCCTGTACAAAGTTACTGCAGTGGGCATTTCACCTTTTGACAGAGAAACCAAAAACTTCTCAGAGTTTATCAGTGAATAGCTAGAAGACAATTTAACTTTGTTTTAAATGTTTCAAAAACGAAATGTGTACTACTAACAGTATTTACATCATAAAGGCATAGAGTGTGATTGCATTTTAAATCTTACTCTTCCTGAAAGCCTGTAATATAATGGATGCACCCCAGCTCATGCACCCGTCTCCCATCCCCATGGGCTTTAAGGAGAATGTTTTTAAAAGGTGCAATTTCAGTAAACTTAGCAAAATAATCTTCTGTTTCAGCATTTGGCATCTTCTGACAGCAAACCATCCTTCAAAATCATAACCAGGCACTTACTGGTAGATTTGAATTTTGCTGCATTCTGGGTCCTGAGTTTGGCACTGATTATATTTTGAGAGCTGTAGCTGTAATTTCAGCTTTAATTTTGTCTGAATATATTGGAGTGATGAAGCTTAAACTTGGCAAAGAGATAAATTACGAACTCATCGATCAGAAATTGTTTCGGAGTAACTACAGAATACCCCACCACTGCCGTTAATATAATTCAGCGCAATTGTTTTTAAAGAACAACAAATGTGCAGAATAAATCATCATGTCATTATTGACAGTTGCGGGGTATTCTGTAGTTAATCCCTTATACTTAAACACCTTTTTTTCTTTTATTTTTCTTTTGAAACATACCAAGATCTGAAGTAGTCCTGCTTCATCCCCACTTGACCACACAAGCAACCATTCTAGGTATCACTAGTTATTAATTATGAGAAAATTAAACTGGTTTTAAAAAAAAAATGGTTTTTCAGCTCAAGACAACATGTACCATTGCAAGAAATATTGCACTGGATCAAGATAAATTGAACCAGTTCAAAAATCACATTGAACCTGAACTACTACATAAATAATAAAAGTATTAGAGGCCGCTCTTGTTTACAAGGGATAAACCTAGATCAGAATGAAATTGATTTAGAGAAATTTTCAATGTAAATACATGGTAATACATATATGTTCTTAATGTTAAACTGGAGACAAAGTGAAAGTTTTTAAGAATTACTACCTTACTCAATTAATTATTTTATTAATTGTGATTCAGTGAATTAATAGATGGTGAGCTATTAACCCTTTGACTCCTAAAAGGGCCTAAACCGCCCACAGGATATGGTACTGAGTTTAAGACTTCAATCTTTCTTAAACAAGAAAACTATGTTTTGACTCTGGTTTTAAATCAAACTTTAGTAGTTTCTTTAAGTTTGGAAAGCCAGTGATGCAAGAATAAACTGTCATTTC
>JAOTRI020090631.1:0-15738 GCA_028564885.2 Zoanthus sanctaehelenae
CGAAGGACTAACGTCCGAAACGTCAGTAAGTATTTCTCTTTTACGGTGTAGAATTTACATTTTTATTACCAAATTGAGGTGGAGTATCCCGTTTGTCCATTGTTAGGTATTTACAGCTATTATCAAGTATGTCACTGTTTGAGTACCTTCAACAAATGTAATTATCCAGGTTGTACATGTATATTTATTTTTAATAAAATAATTCATTTTAGGAATTGTACAAGTGTTACACCCAACATGAGAAGCGATATGGAGACAAGGGTGGTATAGAGGATGTCATAGTTAGCAAGAGAAGATTTCAGTATGAGGAGGTAAGATTACAATAGTCACTAATATATTGTAAATTAAGTGAGTACTCAGTTCTCCAGTGCTAAATCTTAAAGTGCCAAGTAGCCCATTGAGCCATCACTTATAAGTCTTTGGTCTCTGTAGTGTTAAGCAGATGAACGTTTTTGAGTTTCAATGGATGGTACACTAATCCATCGCAGGTTAGTTGGTACTCATTTACCTACCCCGGAAGAGTGGAAAGCTCAGTAAGCTAATGTGGGAATTATGTTGCACTGTGGTAAAATCTCTTCAAAGCTAGAGCAGTATCCAGTTTGGAACTGGAGGTCTTTTAATCAGAAGACCGAATATTTGTAATCCAACAGAAAATTAAATATTTTTGACAAGTCTTAAAAAGTAATAAATGTGAAGTGTCATATTATTAAAAGTCATATTTGTGACGGCATGTGATTTATACATGTATGAATTATTAGTGAAATTCAAAGCTTTGAAGTTGTTTGTGTATTGTCTTCTTGCAGGAAGTAAAAACAAACCCAAACAATTACGACGCCTGGTTTGATTACTTGAGGCTACTCGAAAACGAGGGTTCAGCTGATAGCGTGAGAGAAACTTATGAAAGAGCCATTGCGAACGTGCCGCCCGCTCAGGTAGGAAGTGTGATAGCACGAAGGCTGTACCCAGTTCTATCACGTGATACTTTTAAAGGCGCTGACACACGATGCAACATTTCATGCAACATTGGCGACACACGATGCAACATTTCATGCAACATTGGCGACACACGATGCAACATTTCATGCATTATTGGCGACACACGATGCAACATTTCATGCAACATTGGCGACATACGATGCAACATTTCATGCAACATTGCATGCAACAAATTTGTTTCAGCGTGTGTCCACCGATTAGTTTTCTTGCAGGCAACATTGTACGCAACAAAACTGAAGTTGTATCGCGCTCTATTCTTGTAACGTTATGCGCAAAAAATCACATTTTTGTTTGAAGTTTTTTTTTCTTTGCGTGGGTTATTAGAATTCTCAGTGTTATCAGTACTAAATTTTATTGCCAACTTTTAAATTCTCAACCTTTCTATGCCATTTATTTAGACGATCTTCCTTCTTTATAGATTAATTTAGGTTGTTGCATTTTGTGTCTTTGTATACTTAAACTTTTCAAATCAATTTTTATCTTCTTTGTCATCTGATGGCATACCAAGTGACGTGCATGGTGATTCAGGTTGACATAGTGATTATCAATCATGCCTCTCACCTCTACGACCCGAGATCGATTCCTGGGCTTGGCATGTGGGTTGATAATTGTAGATCTCAATGTGATTTCGAGGGTTTTTCTCCGGGTACTCAGGTTTTCCTCCAGGCCTCTGCATATTCGAATTTCACGCAGAGATCTGAGCCGTCGAGCGATTAAACATTGGCCTGTGACCAGGAAAAATGGGCAACCACTTCCTTCGTAACTGAAGTTAAATATTTAAGTATTAGTATTATTATTTAATATTATTATTGTTATTATTATTATTAGTAGTAATAGTACATCAGATTTGTTGTAAAAAGAATTCTAAAGGCGGTGAAATCGATCCCTACAGCTGCATTTGAGGTTGATGAAATACCATTTCATGAATTGGCTAAATATTTTCCTTTTCTCTGAAAGTTTTGTTGTGAATATTCAAAGTACCTGGCCTATAATAAAACTCCACTTCAGATTTTAGAATTTGAATATATTTATTCGCATTATCATATGTTTTATTTTGGCTGGATTTTTTGATTGATTTTTTCCATTCATTTCCATTAAGAACGTTTTGTTTTAAACTACGCTTTAATTTCATCCAAATGAAACATTTTAAAAATCTTATAGTACGTGACTTAACAGTATCTACTGAAAACTAGTAGTAAATTTGGTTTAGAAACTATTCTTATGTAATCAAATAAGCCATCTTTAGAATATTTTGGCACTGTCGTTAACTATAATTCTACACATTTGTTTCTAGAGAACAACGAATACGCAGAATAAATCACCATATCATTAAATACAGTTCTGGGGTATCTTAACTCTAAATTAGGATATCATTTATTGTGGAAACGATTTTATCATGTTGTTAAATTTATTGCAGGATAAAAGATTATGGCGCCGTTATGTTTACTTGTGGATTAACTACGCTTTGTATGAGGAGTTAATAGCAAAGGTAATCTCAAGTTTTGGTGCATATTTGCGATATTCTGTTAATAGGTCAATATGATTCTAAATTCTCGCTTTATTTCATGGTTAGAAAGCGTCGGCTGTTACTGTTTCAATTACTCAGTCTTTCATTTCTATGGAGGCTGTGTTTCTTTAACATCTGTGTTGTTTGTACTTAGTGTACTGATTTAGATACATTAGTTTAAAGTTGTTTCAGGTAAACCTAATTAGGCGGTGTTTACATGATGCCGGATTGAGATTCACTCCAAAACGAAAATAAATTCAGTAAAGCGTTTACATGAAAAAACTTAAAACGATCTCGTACCGGAATGAATATAGAAACGAGCCCGCGCGCTCTGTTTAGTTATAGAACCACGCGTGAATTTTAAGCTCACGAAAGAAGTGCTGAAAGAAAAAGGAACCGCAGGAGAGTTTTTCTTGCACTTCTTGGTTCTATAACTGAACAGAGCAAGCAGGTTTATAAAATAAGCCATCGGCAGAGACGAGTCAAAACAAGATCTTTATTTGAATGTCAAACTGCAAATTCGCCCTAATTTACACGCGGCCGTCTAAAAATGAAAAGTGCGGCAAACATTCGAAAAGCGAAAACACGATCGTCAGTCAATTCAACATTCACCTAAAGTAAAAGGAAGGATGAATTGTTTGACGATTAAGGCGCATCTCAACAATGATAAAGCTTCGGATTCACTGGTGTGTTTTTGGCGGAGCAGAATCAGGACCGATGAAATCTTGCACAGACTTAATCGTGCAACAATTAAACATGCCACCAAATACTTCACCGTGAGTGAAAGAGGAGCTGGAAGCTTGCTGGTTTGTTTGCAATGTTGTTGGCTGCAGTGGTGCAGTCTTTACTTTAACTGGGGTCATTTGTGGCTGAGGTTCTTCATTTCCATTGCCGATATTATTTGGATTCTTTCCTGCAAGTGCATCAGCGAGGACATTACTGCATGTTTGCAACTTGCGGCGAGATGGCCGATGGTGGTAAGTTTGCAGGTTTTTCGGGTCTCTGTGGCCTGAAAGATGGCAAATTTGAAGGTCGCTTATTCCACTGTCTCCACAGACTGTTATAGCGGTGGCTCTTAGGTAATGATTCGTGTAAATCGTTGAGAGGTGTGCTTCTTTACTGATTTGTTTCATCATGGTAGCCAGACTGTTTATTTCCGATGGGCATATTTCGAACCAACACGAGTCGACAGCATTTTCTTCTTTCTATTCACGGCGAGGTTGTTGAAACAGAGCATTTGGGGTTGGTTTTGAAAAGATAAATTTTCAGGGATTTGTATCCGTCTGTCTCACTTTTTTGTTTCATACATCTGTGCGATAGTAAGGTGTAGTCATTTAAGAATCTTTCAATTCCGAACCTTAGTGATAGTAAAGAACTGCGGCTGTAATCTTCTCCATTTTTGTTTCTTACTTCAGTTTAAAACTTGCCAAGTGTCGAGTCCAGTTCTGTTGAGTTCATTTCCTCAAGTTTTCGCGGGGGTGGTTGTTTTTGTACACTCCATTCTGGGATAAAAAGCTAATGTTGTCATTTTCATGGATGAAATACAATTAATTGATTTTTAGTTCAAATGTTAGAATATTGAAAATGCAAATACTGCACACAGTCTATTTATATTTTCAGAATCATAATTGTAATTTTGTGCGACTGACTATAAATTCACAGATTAAAAGTTAATTTTTATGTAACAAATGCTTGTTTTAATTGTTCTGTAGTTCAATTTAACGTAAGAAAACGATTTGTATTCTTACCATTAAATACCCAAACTGCCCATTTCGTGCTGTACTTTGTTGTTTTTGCGTGTCTTTCCGCAAGCAATTTTTCTCGGTCCGCTTGCAGGTTTCGACAAACCGCTTTTTTGCTGCCGGTTTATTCACTTCCTCTCTTTCAAATTCAAACTTAAGAGAAATATTCGGTAAGTTTGTATCTTCAAAATTAACGTTATTCAGTTTTTCTGCCATTTTGGCAATTTTTTTACACGATCAGTGACGTGTGCAAAAACAATAATACCACACTGTTGTTTTATTGAGAATTATAACAACGCTGCACAACCAATCAGAGAGCGCATTATATCAGCTTTATTTTATAAAAGGCAATACAAACTTTTAGGTGTAGATATGCTCTACTCGGTACAGTCCATCAGATGTCCGGCAGATGGCCATTTTCGTACAGGTATGAACTCCTACAGTCTTTATATGATACTGGAACGAATTGCGGTTGGATTTCATTCCGGAATGATAATTTCTATCCGTCATGAGCACCAAGATGAGTTCTTTCCGGAATGAGTCATTCTGGTATGGAAAATGTTGAAGTACCATGTAAACAATTGCTGTTATTTGTATGAAGCTGTGTCGAACTCGTACCGCAATGAATTTAGATCCGGTATCATGTAAACACCGCCTTAGAAAAAGAAAATAACAGAACACTTGTTTTTGGAAAATGAACTTACCTGTTGTAATTGGTTTGACGCGAACATTTTCCGCCATTTTAGTTTTGAGCTGTGTGTGGTTGAATGAACAAAGGTGCTTTTCCTTTGACAGCCAGTATACCGTATGTAGCCAAAAAGCCCGTAACAGACCCTGGCCAACATTTTTATGATATAAAATGATTAATGTTAATTGTAATAATTTTTTTTATTAACATTATCATTAGTCATTTTTTTTGTCATAATAAAAAAGGATTGACAATAATATTATACAAAAAATCGTTTGTAAAATGCTATTATGATATCAACAAAGAGACCAACAGTAAAATGTATACAAAACAAAACTACTGTATCTATTTATTAAGTAGTATTTTCTTATCCATAATAAATGTGGAAGGAGTTTCGGCTAACAAATTTATTGTGTTTGTAGGATATGGATCGTACTCGACAGGTTTATCAGGCTTGCCTTGATTTGATACCACATAGAAAAGTAAGATACATAATTTAAATTATTTAATAAAATAACCAAAATGGTACGCGCGATGTTATTGGTTAAATAACTGTGGTTTATTGTGCCGGTAAACCCACAGATATTCCATAAAATCATTAAAACATACTTTTCTATCGGTTTACTGCAATAATAAACCACTTGGGATATTCGGAGAATATACTTAAAAAGTTTTGTAAACCCCTTGCCTTTGGCTCGGGATTTTACAAATTTTTCTCGTGTTCTCCCAACATCCCGCGTGGTTAATTATTTTATGCCGGTAAACCTATAAAAAAGTATGTTTTATTGAAATATTTCTAGCTTACCGGTAGCTTACCGCTAGTTATTTTTCTATTTAGAAATATTTCTAGCCCGGCACCGAAGCTTAGCCTCGTCTCCATGCAAAATGGTGCTTTCTGCGCATGATTGAGAAAGTGGCCTATAGTATAAACAATTCAGCTTTCTGTGCAGGAATGCAAGTAGTATCAGTTGAGGGTTTTTAACCCTTTCAGTCCCAGTCAGTAAACAACACCCATCTTCTTGCACATCACATACAAAATAAGACATTCGGTAACGAGAAAATGAGAATTGATCAAACAAATCAAACTACTTAAGATTAAAGGTAAAATTCTCTCAGACGTGGTCAATTCAATGAAATGTATGGGCTCAAGTTGGGAGAATTTAGCAATACAACTGGGACTGAAAGGGTTCATTGTATTATTTTGACAGCCTTATGAAACGTTGTCAAACTCAGCGAACAAAATTCGCAAACTTTCTTTGTCCAAAGCCAATAATTAGTTTACTTACAAATAATGACGCTCGTGTTGCCGGCCATTTCTTTAAAACGAGAAAGTTTAGCAAGGTAAGATGTTGGTGCATCCAAGCAAAAAAAGCCAAATCTATTACGAACCTTGTGGCCCATGGGGTTGGCGCTTATCTCCGGTTTAGTGTTAAGCGGATGAGAATGGCTGATTACCACTTGACGGGATACTAATCCATCGCAGATTAGCACCCAGCAGACGCTGGTACTCATTTGGCCAACCACGGGAGGATGGAGAGCTGAGCGAGGATAGGTAGGAAGGAGGTTTACACAGATGTTAAAATCTCTGCAAAGCTGATGTTTAGACTGGGGATCTTTTGATCAGAAAGGTTTAATAGATGTGAATTATGAAGTTTTAATTAGCAGACGAAATTTAAGACAGTATTTTTTGACGGGACACTAATCCATCGCAGGTTAGCTCCCAGCAGACGCTGGTACTCATTTTCCTACCTCAGAAGGATGAAAAGCTTGAGTTGGTTTGAGTAGAAAAGAGTGTCACACAAGTATTTAGATCTTAACTTAGCCAGGCATCGAACTGGGGACCCTGTGCGCCAACCACGCTAACATTGAGGGTGACGTTTATTCCGCGGTATCATTACGATAGCTCACCTTATATTAAAAACTTAAATTTTAATTCTCACCTCAATTTTTTTTTCTGTTTACAGTTCACGTTTGCTAAAGTTTGGTTACTATATGCACAGTTTGAAATTAGACAAAAAGATCTGTCTGCCGCCCGTAAGGCGCTGGTTAGTAGAACACGAGTAATCAATAAATTGTTCATTAAATCTGAAATGAAAAAGAAAGTAATTTTCAGCTTTAAAAGGAAATTAGTTTTTGAAATAAATATTATGAAACAGAGTTTTAAAATCATTCAAAGACTTTCAGTGTACTGGCAAAATTTGAAAAACAGAAAAGGTTCATAATTTATGCAAAATTATATTATTATCTAATTGAATGTTGCCATAGAAACTCTGAACTACCACAAAATTATTTTTTTGAAAAGTGTTTGTACTTGGATTAAAATGTTGTTATCAGCAGCCTCTAAGAATAGTGATAGAATTAGTAGTTTAATGCACGCTCAACAAGTCATTTAATAGATATAGATAAACTTTATGTCGTCTTTGGTCGTCCAATCAGACCGTATCATGTACCACTTTGTTTATTTTAAGGTAGTGATACAAATTGATTATAACTTATATTGATTCGGGCATTATAAAATATTATCATATCCAGGGTTCAGCTATTGGGAAATGCCCGAAAGACAAGCTATTCCGCGAGTATATTGGTTTGGAACTGCAGGTAGAGTATTACTTTTTACTTAGAAAGCACGTCTCTTCAATTGAGAGCAGTTAACAAAAACTCGCATTATCCACATACGTTCATTTTGGCGAATTTTTGCTGATAGCATTGTTCACATTCTACATCATTAGTATGCATATCTAGGTAGCTAACGGACAAACATAAATAAAATCGCTGAAACACGATGCAACATATTTCATGCAACATATTTCATGCAACATATTTCATGCAACATTGCGCGCAACAGGATTGTTGCAGCTTTGTTTCAGCGTGTGTCCACCGATTAATTTTGTTGCATGCAACATTGCATGTAACAAAGCTGAAGTTAAATCGCGCTCTACTAAGGCAACATTGCGCCAGGCAACTTTTCTTTTTTTTTAAAGGACTTTTTTTTGGACGCCATTTTTATTGTTGTAATGTTGCATGGATAAACACGCCGCGCAATCACAAGAGATGTTGCGTGATTTTGTTGCACCGTGTCTCTACCTCTAAAAAATTTGTTGCGCGCAATGTTGCATGAAATTTTGCATGGTGTTTCTGCGCCTTAAGATTTGAATCTATTACTTGAGAAAGCTTGTCGAACTAAAATTTTGACGCTATTCAAGCATGCGCAGTTTCTATAAAGATATGGTGGTTCCAAAATACTCAAAGCAGTTGGATGGCAAAACCGTTAATGAGCCATACATTCCCTGTAAAATATCCATTAACTTATTGCTCTTATATTTTCAAAAGATGTTTATTTTACAATACACTGTCAATGTACACTGCTTCAGTTTTTGTATTGCAATCTTATTAGAAACTGGCGCATATATGCTAATGAAGGGGAAAATGTAAACAAAGGTCCGTCTATACCAGGAACTTTCTGCCACTATAATGTGGGTATTAATAATTCATCATGAGTAGTGACGGATTGTTAAGAGTGCTCGGGTTTGGAGAAAGAGATAAAAAGCTAAATATACAACCGAGATGATAATGCTAAGGATGATGTTGAGTGGGCATAATGGCTTGAAGGACAAATCAAACAATTAGGAAGCAGGCGAAGGACAACAAGAATGACTGAGGTTTGTGACAATTGTTGAACGCCGTTGATGTTCTGAGGAAGAATGGGAAGGGGTGGTATACCAGGCGTGGGAAAAAACAGTTCATTGAAAAAAGAATAGTGAACGAGAGTTAAAATGAGTTTTAGACTTATTTGATGTTAAAAATAGTCAAGCTGCCCTACTCGTGTAACCATCGAGGTTATTTCGCACTTAGACTTGAATTTTTCAAACTATTTCAAACTTAATACCTACTCAAGTACAAATAAAGTTTGTTGTTGTTGTTGGAAAGATGGATCGAGTGAGGGGTTTGAGGAACAGACCTCAAAGGATAGTTACCCTATAAACCGGTGGAAATTGAAAATAGGGATCATGGATACCCACCCACCCCTACTAGGGGATAGAGTGTAGGCGATGCATAATGATAACAATAAAATTTAATACAAATAATATCACATTTATATAGCGCATTTACCTCGCGAATATGTTCAAGTGCGCTTTACAAGCGACTGCGTCCGTAAACTTTATCTATTTTGTAAAACCGCAAATGTTCCTTGGCGAGCCTTTATCTTGCACGATATTTGTATCTGCAACTGTTGCCCCTGCTATCTTATGTTTTGCTAATTGTCCCTTTAGAAATTGGCTTATTTAGCGTTACAACTCCTTTTCGTCTAGACCCTTGCTTGAGTATGTCTTGACTGAGAAGAGATTTCAATAGAATTTTATTTTCTCAAAGTTATTTCCCGAAAGTCTTTGGATTAATTCATGTTCTTTTCTAACTGTTCACAGCTCAGAGAATTTGACCGTTGTCGGAAGCTTTATGAAAAGTTCTTGGAGTTTAATCCTGGAAACTGCACAACTTGGGTGAAGGTAATTCCTCAGCTTTCTTTGTTTACTTCGTCTTTTATAATGTTAAGCTATTGTTTTGTGCCCTTTTTTGATAAATGTTTTTCCTTTAAAGTATGCAGAGTTGGAGTCTATTTTAGGGGACAATCAGAGAGCGCGAGCTCTCTTCGAGCTAGCAGTTAGTCAACCCCTCCTGGATATGCCAGAGGTAGGTGTTTTTTAAAATATTTTTCTGCCATTTTTTGTCACACTGTCGTATGTCCAGACGTTGAAAACATCATTGAATCAACTGAAACTCCAGCAAATAGCAATGCGATGTTTTATCGTGTTTGTAGACATATTTCACAATACTGCCGCCTCGCTAGCGTCACATTTTCACGTGCGCATGCTTGCTGCATTTTTATTTACTATTATTATAATTATTTTCCTTAGCATTTTTATTTCAGCCTCAGAGTTCTTTAAAACGGTAATCTAAATCCGTTTTCAGGATAATATGTACTTATCTTCGGTTTCTGTATATAGTATTTATGTCAAAACGAATGTTCTTTTGATGATGACAACCATGCGAATTCCGTCGCAAAGTTGGTATTTTTATTGACACTTTAATCCGAGCATGTTGTAACCTACCTAGTTACCAAATGCGCCCACCATGCCGGGGAAGCTGTGCAACTTACTATGTCTTCTCAAAAATTGCAACAATCCCTTAAATGTTGCTTTTTAAAACATTACTATTCCCTTGAAAACACTTTTAAATTGTATATCTCTTCTCAGGATTCGGTATTGTACTCAAACATGTAATTTGGGGAAGGTTTGATGTCTGATTAGTTTGCGCAGTCTGAAACAAACCGATGTTTAGCTTAAAAACGTTTACAATTTACAGTTGTAATACAAACACTTTGCGAACAAAAACAACACCTCAGTCCTAGACTGACTTAATATTGAGGCATATATATTCATGATCTATGTTTTGCATTCCTGTCATTTTTTTTAATAAGGACGTCTTGTTTATTTGGGCCGGCATTGAATGTTTTTAAACCCTTTTGGGTTCTTATAATATAAAAAAGTGTAGTTGATGTAGAAATTTTAGTAGATGGTTTATTTATGAATTATATTTTAAAAAAGTATTCGCCGTAAAAGTCGACAACAAAATTGTCACTAAAAGTAAAAAAGAAGATAAAAGGCATCCTTATATTTTGAATCAAGCAGGATTCTGGAGGACGAACTAAGAAAATGCGATGTATAATCTCTACTCGCTCAATAAAATAAAATATCCAGCGTTTTGTCAATGATGCCAGTTTTTTGTGGCTAGCCCTGTGACCGGGTGAGTCCGCAACTCAACTTTAATACTTAAATAAATAAAACCTGATTTATCCGAGGCTAATCACTATATAGGTTCGGCGAAGGATTTTTTAATCGCCTGAAGGCTGCTACAGATTACAGAAGTTTTCGTCGCAAGAACCCCGATTTTTTTGTCGGCCGACGAAAAATCTTAAGTGTTGCAAGACACGAAAAGCCGCCTGGCGTCGCTCGTATGGCTGCAGTTGTGTTGTTGGAGAACTGAAATGAAAGATCAGCGTTTGCCCTTGGATTCGTGGCCGTGGGAACATTTTAGCCAAAGATTTTTGACTTCGTCCTGAAGCTGTCCTGTGTGAAGTGTGTGGCCTTTATATCTCTTTATACAGCCTTTACAGGGCAGGGAAAACCGTGATTCAAAAAAATCGCGTAAACCAAGTTTAATCAGAATAACCATTCCACCAGAAGTAAACAATACACGTTTGGCATTAAGTCGTTTTTATTTTATAATTGTCGTAATTTTAACTGCCTCCATCAATGTCTAAAAAGCTCCATACAAAAGCCTTTATGTTTTATTTGTTGGTTCATAGAGCTTGGGCTGCCTGTGGTCGAACATAATCATTGCTGGACGGTGTTTGACCAGTGTTGGATGCTGTAGTGTTCAAACGAGTCCAACACCATCCAACAATGTTACACCGTCCAACATGTTTGATTGTGCTGTTAAAGCGGGTCAAACATGTTGCGTCTACTAATGCTTGATGTTTGACCAACATGTTTGAGGGGCCTTAACACGCTGCAACTGGCTTCGCAACGTTGCGAAAAGTAAAAGTTTGTTCAACTTTTTCCACAACTTGTTGCCAGGTGCACAGAATATGTTATTACGTTGCAAGTGAAAGATGAATAAGATAAGATGACAGAAAGGCTTGAATGTTTTTTTGCGAGGCTCGTTCTTAATTCTTTGGTGATTTCAGCCTCAAACTTTTCATAATTCTGTTCTTATTTCTAGCAGTTCATTGTATAAAATAGAAACAACTCTGCGAGACGTGACGAGGCTAAAAACGGCTGCGATGGACGGACTACATTAAACGACGATAAGGAAAAACAGTAATTATCTCCGCCAAAGAGGTTATGTTTTCGTCGGGCTTTGTTTTATTGTAAGTTAGTTAGCAACATAACTCGAGTTATGGACGGACTTTGATAGAAATTTCAGATGTTGTTAGAAATGGGACATGGAAGAACCGATTTAATTTTGAGAGTGATCCGGAAGAATTGAGTTTTCCGTTAACATTGCGATCACAATATAGTAATACTTGGGGGAGGTCTGCGGGCTTTTCTAGTTGGTAAATGAGTTAACAAATTAATTCCGATATTGAAAAGAAGAAATTTCAGGAAAAGAAAAAAAAAATAACGCCAGCCTGCCGTGACCAGGATTCGAACCTGGGTTATTGCGGCCACAACGCAATGTACTAACCACTATACGATCACGGCGCGCCACGCAGCTGGCCGGTGAATGAGTTTGAGAAATTTGTATTCATCATTGTGGTGTTTGTATTTGCCTCACTCTGGTGCTCGTACCCAGATTACCATACAATTCACAAGTATTTTTTGCAAGAAAAGGTACAAATTCATACAAATCGAGCTAAACAATCTTTTATTATTCATAATGCGTTAAATTTTTTAACTTGATTCTCGAGTATGTTAGTAGTAATTTTTAAATATTTCTAAATTACTTGTAAATAGTGTATTTTTATCAATTCAATGTAAACTTTACGCCGGTAATTCAGCTGCCTACGGGCTGCGATGTAAAATTTTAATAAAGTTATCTTATTTTATCTTAAATGTTAAGTTAACTAAGAAAGACTACTTGAGAGTTTTTGTTTTCTATTTAGGTTCTTTGGAAAGCGTACATTGACTTTGAGATTAGTCAAGAGGAGCTTGATCGAACACGAGATTTGTATGAACGCCTTCTGCAAAGAACCCAGCACGTTAAGGTAGATTCAGTGTGCACTAAATTATTGTAGCAAACATTGCCTTTGGAAGCTTTTAAAGTCCCTCCTTAATGATAACTAAAACTGTATAATAGAATCAGGATTCGTAGCGTTAAGTTGTATGTCGTATGGGCATTACTTTCGTATCGGGGCCTTCTTATTTATGGATAGATTTTGATAGCGTTAATAACTACAGTAAAGTTAGGGTCTGAGTAAGGTTTAGTTTGTATTATTTTAAAAATAGTAGACCCCAATACGGAAATTTTACCCTTCATTGTCTTTTCAGTTTTCAAGCTATAATCACATTTTAAATAGTTTATAGTTTATACATTGTATATTCACAAAAAACCCTTTTGTTTTAGGTGTGGATTAGTTATGCACAGTTTGAGTCTGGGAATGAGGTTGAAAGCAGTACAGAGCAAGGAAGGTGATCAGGTTTTGTTCAATTTGATGCAAAACAAACTGGTTATAATTTTCTGATATATCCGTTACTATTTAATTCCATTTTATCAGTAATATTTTAACTATTAGCTTTGATCAATATTAATATTGAAATAAAGTAGTAAATTTAGATATTTCAAGTTTGTATTCCTTTTTCTTAATTATGTATACTTTTTGACAACTACCATCTTAGACATAATTGCTTTGAACTATATTCTTTTTTAATGTGAAATTTGACTAAAATTAGTTTCAACATTGGCTACAAATGTGTTATGTATTGTATTCTAATACATGAAGTTATGTTTCATTTAAGGGCTATCTATGAACGTGCTGACAAGGCTCTCAAGAACAGTGATGACAAAGAGGAGAGATTGATGTTGTTAGAGTCTTGGAGAGAATTTGAAGTAATTAAAATGCTGTTTTCAGTAATTAAATAAAAATAAAGTTTACTTATTTTAGAAGCAATAAATTTTTACAAAAATGATTGGATTGTTGTAGACTGAACTTGACCCAATCACAGCATGAGCAGGTCAGTCATTCAGGGAAAGTTTTAGTCTGCTAATTAGGACCATGGTTACTAAACATGAGGTTTGTAATAACAGCTAATTCCACAATGAACCTCATTGCCTTAATCATTAAGACTTGCATGTTGCATTTGAAATGTCAATCATGATCTTCCGAATGAGAAAAATTGTAAAAGGAAACCTTGACTGTCCAACAGTTTCAGTCTGAGCAGTTGTTTCCCTCAGCTTGTATAAAAAACGTCAGCACAAATTTGATAATTATGTATATACATGATTCACACAGCTTTTTATTGATCACTGAATTTCTTGCAGGCCACCATCTTGAAGTTTGACATAGGTGCAAATTGTAATACCATATCTCATTTATTCAATGCTATTGTTTTTATCAAATGCAGAGACTCGGAATCTGGTAGGAAATTTTCAGGAATTCGGTATTTGATCAAAATATGATGTGGGATTTGGGATAATGCCAGTATGTTGATGGAATTTGGTAATTGACAACTCCATCTAACATGCCCTTTCATTGTACTGAGAGGTATAAAGAGCTCTAAACATATATTTAAAGCAAAATGACAGATAAACACCCTCAATTACTTACCATTAGCTACTGTAATAGAACTCTCTTTTAAAATATTGTTTTTGAAAAAAAAAACAGGATTCAGGAAAGTGGTAATAGAAAGTGCTGGATGCAGGATTTGCATGAATATGGAGTGGAATTGCAGGATCTGGATCTCCCTTTCCAGAGCCTTGAAACTGGCACTGACTAAAATGCACACACAGTTCATGTGTTAAGATGGCATCCCACAGAAATTCCATAATTGAACAAATTGCTTGGCATGAATGATATGCAGAGAATTATCAAATTTCAGTTGCTGATGTTGGTACAACTTGAGGAAAACTCTCACTTGAGATTTTTATGGCAGCATTCTTAATTATTTCTTTGCCTAATATTTAACTTGGCTAAAACATATTCATTTTATATAGTCTACTATAATGACATATTTAAACGAAATTCAATTTTTGGTTAATTTCTAATTTCAGTTACAGTAAAACCATTGCTAATTTCAAAATGTTTGATGATTAAGTATAAAAATTACAAAATATAAATTATATGTTTTTAGGTTTAGGCTGTCTCCATTCTGTTTTATTATTGAACCTAGGTAATAATATATTCAGAAACTTTGTCATCAGTGCATTTGTTTACTTTTTACTATTTTCAGGAGAACAATGGAGATGCTAATAGTAAACAAAAAATCAAAAGTAAGATGCCAAGACGAGTAAAGAAAAGAAGGAAAGTTCAGGCCGATGATGGGGTATGTTTCAGTTCAGTGTAAAATAATTTTTGTTCTCAGTTTCTTTTTATTTCTAGCTGATGGCACATTCAAGACTAAGTATTTTACAATTTTATAAATATGAAAATAACATTGTGTTAATCTTAAAAGTACTAAATTAGTTTTCAGTTCTTGTGCATATATGACTAAAGGATGCCAAGATTCATGGCTGGAGTGATATAAGAAGACAAGAGGTGTAACACTAAGGTGTTAGAGATGTGTGGAGTTGAAGAGTTTTTTGATAAGTTAAGACAGAGAAGATTGAGATGGTTTGGACATGTGAAAAGGGCAGAAGAGTGTGGCTAGGTGAGATGGTTTGGACATGTGAAAAGGGCAGAAGGTTGTGGGCAGGGTGTGATGGTTTGGACATGTGAAAAGGGTAGAAGGGTGTGGGCAGGGTGCAATGGTTTGGACACGTGAAAAGGGCAGAAGGGTGTAGGCTGGGTGAGATAGTTTGAACATGTGAAAAGGGGAGAAGGGTGTGGCCTGGGTGAGATAGTTTGGACATGTGAAAAGGGCAGAAGGGTATGGACTGGGTGAGATAGTTTGGACATGTGAAAAGGGCAGAAGGGTGTGGGCTGGGTGAGATGGTTTGGACATGTAAAAAGGGCAGAAGGGTATGGGCTGGGTGAGATAGTTTGGACATGTGAAAAGGGCAGAAGGGTATGGCCTGGGTGAGATAGTTTGGACATGTGAAAAGGGCAGAAGGGTGTGGGCTGGGTGAGATGGTTTGGACATGTAAAAAGG
>JAOTRI020090642.1:0-15737 GCA_028564885.2 Zoanthus sanctaehelenae
TTCAACCTGAAGATGATCAAGTAGATCGAAAACATTTGAAATTTTATAACCTTTTTTAACTTTTTTAATCATTTTTAGCCTTATATATGTTTTTAATAATTTTATGGAGAACTAAATTTTAAACATATCCCTTCAGAGAATGCAGTATTTTTGTGATAATTATTTTTTCTTTCTTCTATAGATCTTTTCCCTCAAGCTATGGAAGGATGCCGTCTGATTGTAAACAAGGGTCTTAGCAACCATTTTCAAGTGAACCACAACCTCCAGTTAAGCGGCATTGGACCAGGTGCATATCACTTTGGAGCAACCTATGTAGGAACGAAGCAAACTGCTCCTAATGAGGTATAGAGACTGATATCCACCAATGATGTATATTAAAAAACCTTTCAGGTTTCAAGGGAAATACAACTTGTAACCTCAAATTGGAGTGCAGTGCTATGAGAATCTAAGCTACATAGGTGGCGGGGGGCTAGAGCCCGCCCTTCCCTCTGAAAGTTAAAACATGTTTTGATGCCAAAACTTTTGCTAAGTAGTATATAACATTGAAATATGAGTATCTTTATGTAAATTGGGTTGATGTATCGGCTTTGTGAACTGTAAGGATTGGGATTGATCTACCTTGGAAATAGACATGCCTATGCACTGCCATAAATCATTTACAGACACACACTTAACCTTACAGACATTACAGAGAGGTTTTATTTTGCAAATAACTATGTAAATGGCACGTTCAAAAATTTGTTTAGGGTTTCAAGATGCTCCACCGCCACTAAACTATGAAGACACAACTGAAAAAGCAGTTATTTTAGTAGTGTTCTCCATATAATTTTTCAATTGAGCAGTGGTTCATCATTATTCATGATTATGTACTAATTTAAAATATTTATAACATTAATGAATATTTATGATTTTCAAATGCATTCTGCCATCCACTGTCATGGCTAGTTACTAACACGTTTGTGCTATCTATACTTGTTCATCTTTATAGCCATCATGATCAGTGACATCCTTTGGCATTCAAGGCTGTGATTTTTTATAGACATAGTGCCCAATAAAGTGGCTTCGAGATAGCTACTAGAACATTTGTGCTATCTATTCTTGAATTCATCTTTATTGCCATGGTGCTTAATCTTGTGACCTCAAGTGTAGCTTCTAGCATGTTGCAGGATTCAAAATAACTTTCTAAATTTTGTTTTATTTTGTAAGCTCTTTTCTATGGTTCCAAAATTTTTGCCGGCTGTTTTTGAGAGCCAGGTAAAATATCCTGTTTTCAAAATGGTATAAATATTAGTAACCTACACGACAACTGTGTTGTGGAATCAAAAAACACTGACAAGGTCCATAATTTCCCAGCTGTTGCCGGCAGCTGGCGGCTTTCTTGAACTCTGTGTTGGTGCTATTTCTACTTGAGTTTATCTTTGTAGCCATAGTGCCCAATATAGTGGCCTCAAGTTACAGTAGCTACTAGCACGTTTGTGCTATCTCTACTTGAGTTCATATTTGTAGACATAGTGCCCAATATAGTGGCCTCAAGTTAGTTACTAGCACGTTTGTGCTATCTATACTTGAGTTCATTTTTATAACCATAGTGCCCAGTATAGTGGCCTCAAGTTAGCTACTAGCACGTTTGTGCTATCTATACTTGAGTTCATCTTTATAGCCATAGTGCCCAATATAGTGGTTTCAAGTTTGCTACTAGCATGTTTGTGCTATCTATACTTGAGTTCATCTTTATTGCCATACTACCCAATATAGTGGCTACAAGTTAGCTACCAGCTCGTTTGTACTATCTATACTTGAGTTCATCTTTATAGTCATACTACCCAATATGGTGGTTTCAAGTTAGCTACTATAGCACGATTGTGCTATCTATACTTGAGTTCATCTTTATTGCCATAGTACCCAAAATATTGCCTTCAAGTAAGATACTAGCACGTTTGTATTATCTATACTCGAGTTCATCTTTATAGTCATAGTACCGAATATGGTGGTTTAAAGTTAGCTACTATAGCACGATTGTGCTATCTATACTTGAGTTCATCTTTATTGCCATACTACCCAATATGATGGCTTCAAGTTAGCAACTATAGCATGGTTGTACAATTATTCTATACTTGAGTTCATCTTTATTGCCATACTACCTAATATAGTGGCTTCGAGTTAGCTACTAGTGCGTTTGTGCTATCTATTGTTGAATTCATCTTTATAGTCATAGTATCCAATATAGTGGCTTCAAGTTAGCTACTTGTACGATTGTGCTATCTAATAAGTATTTGAGTTTATCCTTATGGCCACATCAATCAAAAATTTTCCTTAAAACCATTATTTACAAAAACATTTGAAAACCAGTTAACTACAGCTATACAGACACTAGTAGTTTTTACTTACCGTAAAACATCACTCTCCTTCCACATTGATCCTTTGCTCAGCTTTGGTACTCTTTCAGCAAAGGACACCAGTTCTAACATCAGCTCTCTGTTATATTACAGTAGTTAAAAAATGAAAGGATCGTATTTTACAATAAAAACAGGAAATGGACCTCAGGATCTTTAAGATCCTTCTCTTCAGTTATTCTACATTCAAAGAACACGGCGCCCGAGCCTTTTTGTTAGTGATATGTTATCTGGACATATTAGTCTACTGTAAGGGAATTTTACATCATCATGATGAGACCTAAAAATACCAAACCAGACTGCCATCTATGCGGTGCTGATCAGGCCTAAAAAGACTGTTTAAAACAGCTATCTAAGCCTACACTCACTCATATAATTATATACAGCTGGTCTTAAAAGGTAATGCCCAAATAATTTTGCTATAATCTGAGATACTAATATAGTTTCAGGAAAAATTGTAGTTTACTTAAATGTCTGACTTAAAGTGATTTAATGGATACAGATTCAAAACTTGCTTCTTGTGAATTCCATATTTTTGCACCCGTAAATTTTATGTTGCTATGTATTTATTATATATTATGTTTCTACATTTTTTTGGTTGTCCACTTATAGTTTTGATCTCTGAAAGCAAACAGTTATCAGTGCCCAAGTCCCGGCTACCAATGAAAACCCTGTCTGTGTAGACTGATTCTCAGAGAAAAACAAATTTTATTTTCATTAAGAAAGGTAACAAATTTTATTAAGTTACAATATTCAAATTTTTGATTTATTTTTTTGCCCAAAAAGAACACCATCCCTGGATCTCCCCATCCAATATTAATGTGGGCCTAATGCAATTCTAGTAGTGCTGACACACAACTGGGTATGGAGCTTTTTCTGTGGGGGGAAGGGGGGAGGGGTGCACTTGAAGCTTGAGCAAAATATTTATATAAAGGATCTTTTATCACTTTTTGTTTCTCACCTGAAGCAGACTGTAAGTAATTGACTCATATGCTACCAAATGTTTCAATTGACAACTTTTCTATGTGAAATGCGCGTACTTATAAAACGTGACACTTAAAAATGGAAGGAACATCTTCTGAAGCACGTGATAACTTCGAAATTTATTTAATTTTCAAAAACAACAATATGGGTAAGAAACATGAAAAAATCGAAAAATATCTTATATATAGAGATTTCTTAATGAAAAGTCCTGCCTTACAGGACTTACGCACGAGCTGGTCTGTATCAGAAACCGAACGAGTAAGCGTAGCAAACAAATTATGAACGAATCCCGTACTATATGAAATTTCCCACCATGAAAGTTTGAAGGTTGAAGTCTTCGCCATCTTTTCTCCACATAACAACAAAAAATTCACTGATTTAACTGTTCAGCTCGGAAGGTTGGATTTGCTCTAGTTTTCTCTCTTCGCTTTTTCTTCTTAGAAACTCGTTCAGTAAGCCAACGTCTCTTGGTTGTTTTTGACAGGATATTTCTGTTAGTTTATTCCTCAATAAAAAAAGTTGATGTTTTTAGCAGGAAACACAAATCTACCACAACCGGCTGTCTGAGCGTACGAGGAACTGCGCAAACCTGCAAGTTCGTAAAACCAGAAGCTTTATGATTGGGTGAAACGTTTTCTTCACGTGTGAAAAAGTTGTTTCGCATTCCTGCTTGGTTAACAAGAAACGCAAAACAGGTTTTCAAACAGTAAAAATGAACTGAAAATCTCAGTATGTACAAAATAAATAATTTGTAGTCCCGATCTGAATGGCTGTCCACTTTCTTTCTTTTATTTTATCCCATTTTGCTTCTTCTCATCTTGCCGTATCTGATCTTACAGGGCAGACCTTTTTATCAGGTTGGGGGTGCACGTGCACCCGTTGCACACCCCTCCCCCCTGTTTAAGCGCCTGACACATTACTTTAATACTAGCACCATTTCAGGGCTCAACGTTAGCAACCAACTGGTAGATTTTTAATTATGCACCTAAAAGTTCCTCTGTGATTGCACTTGCGCACCTTAAAATCTGGAGATTAGTGGGACTGAGCTTATCACCACTCAACTCTGCTTTCTCACATGATCATTCTAAAATGACTCTGACTGTTTAGACACGAAACGGAAGCTTGGACTGATAAGTTCAATTGTAGCCATGACATAATCAGACTCCGAATAATAAAGTTACCTATTTTCTTCGAGATTGACCTTAATATTAAAGGAAACGAATGAAGATATTTTCTGTTGCCCTGAACGTACCATGAATTGTAATAGTGCTTGAGATTGAGAAGGTTAATCTTAAAAGAATGCTGAAGTATTAACTAGTGTTATCTCCAATGTAGAGTAACAACCTGAAGGTGAATCAAAGACAGGTTCGTTCAAAATAAAAGATAACATGCAAATAAATTATTACTTAAATAACATGTATCTGAACCTTTCTGATTTTTTTGGCGCCACCAATGCTCCAAAAATCTTTAGCTGGTAGCACATGTGCTCCCAAAGCCAAAAATAAACTTTGAGCCCTGCATTTACAAGTGATATCTTAACTTGAAATAAGGTACTTACAGTACTACCAACACACTGTACCTTCCAAGCTGCAATGTTGGGTCTGTGGCAAAGATTTTACCAGAAAACTTTGAAAACTGAAAATCAACAAGACCTCTTTTTTAAACCTTTGCACTTACATCGGCTTATGAATATGAATATTTTATGAAAAATATAAAACAGTACCTTGATTCAACAAAACAGTTCATTCAATATATTGATGGTTCATGAAGTACATGTATCAACTGCAGTAACTTCTTCAGCAACGTTGTTAAAGAATTTTATCTCCCAGATATCGATTTGTATATCATTCGGTTTCGAGTTCAATTTGAAATTAATTTGCATGAGTGAGTTTTTCAAAAAGCTGAAATTGCACGAGACGCTTTGGCGAGTGCAATTTTAGCTTTTTGAAAAACTTACAACTTTGTGTACGCGCTATCAACGCGAACATGTTGCTACAATTTGATTGGCGTATTCAAAATCCCATTGTGTTTTTAAAAGCCAATCAAAAGCAAGAATTGGGTGAGTAAATTGCACTGAATTTAATATTTTTGCACTGAATTTACTCTAAAATGCACTGTATCTCAGCCAATCAGAATCGAGAAATTTTTTCATGTATACTATTAATGATAAAAGAGTACTTCAGCATCAAGATAGTGAACTTTCTACAGCTATTATACCTTGAAAATAACATAATGTAACACTGTCCAGATTGCATATAAATATCTTAAATGACAACAAGTTAGTAACTATAATTTTGAAGTACAATTGGAATGTGCCAGTAGAAGACTAATGGTCAAGGTAATCAGGGTTTTCATTAACTTTTGAAGTACAAGGGCACCTTAACTAGAGTAGACGGGCACTTATTTGTTAGCCTGGAGGTCTAAGGCTATGTACTAAAAGTTAGAGGGTTTCACTTCAAGTATACAAGTACCTTTATCAAAGCAAAAGGGTTCCGGTACCCGGGACCAAGCTGTTAATGAGAACACTGAAAATGGATCTGGTCTTCAATGTAGAAAGCTAGTTATTTTGAAATTATAAAATCAAGTTCTAAGAGTTGATGGCTGACAGAGTTCTTTAAGCAAATGGATAAATGAGAGGTAATATGCCAGACATGGAAGATAACATGAAGCACAGTTTTGATGCTTAAAAAAGACTGTAATTATATACAAAAGGAAAACAGTGGCAATCAGAAACTTAGTAAAACTCCGATGAAGGACTAACATCTGAAACATCAGTAAGTAATATGTTTTTTTATACGATGTACAATTAACATTTTTATCACTAAATTGTTTCTTTTTAATTAGAAACACTGATGCAGCTCAAACTAGTTTACCGCTAGTTAGTTTTTTACAGTTTACCAGCGAGTATCAAATGTGGAGAACTTGAGCTTTAATTCAAAAACTTTTATAATCTTGACAAGAAATAATTTTGGCACTTCTATTATCATGATGTACATTTCAAACGACCAAATTGTCTTACCTCAGTGATAAATGGCAAGGCCAGCATGAAGTGATAGTTAGATATGAGAATGACATCGATATGAGAAAAATCTAAAAGGCCATCCTGTCAACAAAAATTAACAAGACAATTGCAAATAAACTAAATAAAAATAGATTTTTAATAAAGTGAACTATAAGATATTTTATCATTAGGATTCAATTGATATTTATGATTTAAAACCCTGAAGTGATATCAGACACATAGTAAATAAAGCTGGACATAATCTATAAAATACTATTATAATAATAGTGATAGTAAGTCATGAATGTATATTACATACTTATAAATAACAAATATGGTTTAGAATAATTTGATTATAAATGTGTACTTACCTCAGGAGAACAGACTTCTGGCTCAGAGTCTATGAAGATCTTTCCTGATATTTCTTTTAAACACTATTTAAGACATTTTTCAATTTTAACATGATTGTTACTCCTCCAACAATCTTTACCTACAATGTAGCAACATCTGATAGCCATAAAGTGGTATTTAAAACGTAACACTTTCAAGGGTTTTTGAGGCTATTTGAAATTTCAGGATATTGGAATTACAGTAAAACTGTTTTTTTAGACTATTATGATGGTAAACAACATTGAAATTTCAGTGTATAATACAACTAAAGTCGATAAGGCTAGTATAGTGAGGCTAGTATAGTGAGGCTAGTATAGTGAGGCTAGTATAGTGAGGCTAGTATAGTGAGGCTAGTATAGTGAACACCTGCAAGATTTCACATCATATGCAGGGCTTGAAGTGTATTTTTGGCTTTGGGAGCACATGTGCTTCCAGGTGTAAATTTCTAGGCACATTGCCAAAATTTTGGGTGCACAGCTAAAAATTTTAGGGGCATAGCTTAAAATACTAGTGCACCAAAAAAAAAATCAGAAAGCTTCAGATGTTGTATATTTTAAAGTAATCATTTATTTTCATGTTATCTTTTATTTTGAATGAACCTGTATTTGTTCCTCCTTCAGGCTATTACTCTGCATTGGGGATAACATTAACCCTTTGACTCCTGACAGGTTTTGCGATTTTGAACAATTTTTTGTATGAAAACAATCAATTGGCTTTCTCTAATCCATATTAGGCATTGCCATGGTAACATCCCACGTTGTGTAGTCCCCAGGGATCGTGTTTTCAGTTTATGATGTGATGGTGTCATTGAAGTGTCTTGTCGCTGCTGTAGCCGCAGTTAAAAATGGATTTTTGCTCATTTTGGAGCCTTTTTTGCCTCTCTTCACTACTGGATAGCATCATGAAGCTTGAAGGTAGCATCTGAGCTTCCTTGCTGAAAGAAATCAGCGAGGTGTCACGCATTTTAGAAATTTTTACAGCATATTTCCACTCAGTGGGTTTCCACTAGCACCAAAAGAAAATGGCTTTGAAGCTCAAAGAGAGGCAAATTCACTGAGCTGCCAGTGCATTTTTTGGAACTTTGACGACTGAATAACACTACAAGCATAAAATTTGGGCAGAACTCCGTGGAGGCTCTACATTTGATGAAAAAATGATTACTGCAGGAAATGCTGCCTGTCCTTGTCAAAATTTTTGTGTTTCCCAGAATGCATTTGGGTTGTGAAAATGGCTGGAAACACGTTGGAGCAAGATTGCCACAAAGAAACTGCTGGTAGCTCGATCCATAAACTGAAAAAATGCGAAAAAACTTCACAATATCTCAGTAATGTAGGTCTGAATTTTGTTGTAAAAGCTGTTTTGTTTGGTGGGAACGAAAATTTTATCAAAAAATCCATGGCCAAACATCGTTGATTTTCCTGTTCCAAAAATGAAGCAAAACGGTAATTTTTTCAATTTTTTTTTTTTTGCACTTTAACTAATGACTTTCTGCAGAAATGACAGTTTATTCTTGCATCACTGGCTTTCCAAACTTAAAGACTGAGACTACTAAAGTCTGATTTAAAACCAAAGTTGAAAAGTGGTTTTCTTGTTTAAGAAAGATTGAATTATTTAACTACCATATCGTGTGGGCGGTTTAGGCCCTTTTACGAGTCAAAGGGTTAACACTGTTGCATTTTTTAAAGTAATAACTTAGTTCTTAATTTCAAGAAGTATTGCACTTCATGTTACGTTCAAGGGTGCAGAAAAATTCCGCATTCATATTTTTTTAATTTAATGTGAATCACTAGAAAAGTATACGCAGTCAGTTTACTGCTCACAACTTTCATTTGATTTGCAATACACTTTTAGTTTAAAACTGATACAAACTCTGACACAGAACAACACTGTTAATACGACATTGACTTGATCACTCGCATGTGTCAGTGGCATCTTCACAAAACCAAAAAAGACTGGGATAGAATGGAAATATGGAGAAACCACAGTGGAAAAAGACAAATAAAAGACATGCTGCTGCAAATGTAACTTTAATGTTTATAATCTGATTATGTCATACCTACGACTGAACTTATCATTTCAAGCTTCCATTTTGTGTCTAACCAGTCGGAGTCATTTTAGGATAATCATGTGAAAAAGCAGAGTTGAGTGGTGATAAGCTCAGTCGCACTAATCTCTGGGATTTTAAGGTGTGCTAGTGTGATCACATGTGAATTTTTAGGTTCACAATTAAGAATCTAGAAGCATATGCAACAGCTGGTTGCTAACTTTGAGCCTGACATGACTAATGTTTCTTGATTGACATGTGTCAATAACAGGTGCATCAAGGATGATGTTCACAAGCTTCATGTTTATACAAAGAACTTATAAGCCATTTTTCAAGTCACAATCACTGACATTGCATGATTTGAAAGGTTGTGTATGTCTTTTATTCATAATTCATGAATCATGTGTTTTTACAGTACGTTTTTATGTTGCCGTATTTATTAGTATTTGACTGTTTTTAACCCTTTCACTCCCAGCTGAATTATTAAATTCTCCCAACTTGAGGCCATTATTTTCATTGAACAAGCTTGAGAGAATTTCACCTTTAATCATCAGTAGTTTGCTTTGTTTGATCAATTCTCATTTTCATATAACCAAATGTTTTATTTTGTATGTGTTATGTAAGGAGAAATTGAGTGTTGATAGCTGATTGTGTGTGAAGGGTTAAAACTTACATATTAAATATTAAAAAAAATATTTAGGGTAGGCCATCCATGGGGTAGCCCAGGTTTTGTCCTAACCCCAAACAAACACAAACTTTTATTGAAAACTTATTTTTTTCAAAATAATCAATTAATGAACTAATGAACTTTTTTAAATTAATTTAAAACACAAAGTCAAAAAGATAAACTCACATTCTGTGAAGGAAATCCTTCGATCTCCTCAAGTTCTCTTGAACTCCAAGGTTTTCCACAACTAACCTTTTCACTAGTAAATAAATAAAAGCTTAGATATATTGTTACCAAATCAATATAAGATGCAGTTATTCATTTACCTACAAGTGTACCAGTCTGCCAAGCAACAGCATTAGATGCAAAGGAGTTGTAGTTCTGTTATCAAACTTTTTATATTGATCTCTGGAATAAGCTTACAAGTGCCTGTATTCATTGCTTCAGTCTGAAGAGCTGGCCTTCTACCTAAGTTACACTTCAAATTCAATTGCTCTCCTATGTACCTATGCTAACTAGACCATTATTATTTTCAAATATATTTGAAAATGATAATAGTCTATAAGAATTATTTTAATTTAAGATCATAATGATTTTTTTCTGTTTTATTAATATTGTAAAGTTAGAAAATATATTTAATTATTAATATTATACAACACAAACTTACTTGTTAATAGCCATCAGAGGAGTGAAATACTGTGCTGAAGACATGTCTAATGCACAGTCCAACATCACCGTGGCTCCTCGAAATTGTAGCACTAAGCATGGCGATGAAGCTGTCTTGCCAATACAAAACTGCAAATCATATCATAAAGTTTATCTTTTGCTATGACTGAAAAACTTTCTTTTTACAAACTAGTAGTAGCTATCTCTAAGAGCCACCGAGCAAGACAAAAATTAATAAATTTTGATGATATTTTAAAACTTCGATCATTGTGTCACAACAACTTAAGTTACACTTAAAAATCCTAGGGTATTTGAGCACTAATTTCAAAACCGTATGCACTAAAATTAAATAAAACCTTGATGAACGTGAAAGTGGAAGCCACCAGAATCGAATATATTCTCTGAGCGAGAGGATTTGCATTTTGCTGGTTTGATGGCCGCATACGGATCCAAATTACAGGAACGGACGGGGACTCCTTCTAGCAATGATGCGAAAAGGTTTGCGATGCAACTTCAGAATACCCGTCCACTATAGTCCTTGATTTCACTACGCATATATTTTTTAAGAACGAAGAATGCGCAGAAATAAACAACAGAGAAAGGCCGGGTGTCTCCTTATTCAATTGGTAGACCAGAGTTTCGAGTCCAAATTATAGCTGATTAAAATTTGTTTAAGACTTCTACAAAATAAAAGCAAGCATACTTACGAGTTTCATCGTGTAAAATATTTACCAATTCTCTCTAAAATAATCAAAGCGATATCATAAATAAACGACCCAAATCGTCCACCATATTGAATATATACACATCAAGAACGTTGTATATGCCCACACGTTGCTGTTCATACTAGCGCATGTTTCCAGTAGTGGAGGGGAGAAAGAGAGGTCATAACCTCCCGTCTCCCCTCCCCTGCTAGCCCGCTTCCCGTACCTTTATCTCCCGCCTCATGCCCTTGGTAGAATTAGAAAAATTAGCATTTCACATTTCTCTCCCTCCCTCTTAGAACTTCCGCTTCCTGCCCTTTCCTCTCCCGTCTCCCGTACCCCTCCCGCCCCCTATTCTCCCGGGCTCCTTCACACATACCCTGCGTTATTCATCTCGGAAACTTTTACGACTATTGGCAATCATCTTTTCTTGCAGAGAGTTTCCGGCAAAAGTAGTTAGATCGAGGATCATCGGAGATTAGCCAGGTCTATAAAAAAAAGTGTAGCTAGTCGTCACTCACGTGACCTGATATTTAAAACCTTTTTCGAGGAAACCGAAAGGGTCTTCTTGGAAATATTTCACAATGAACACTTTTATCGTTTTGTATATGCAGATAGTTGTCAATTAAAATAAAAGTAATTTTAAGATGAACAAGAGACAGCTAACTACCTTTGAAAGTACCAAAGACCATACCAAAAGCCAAAATTTCAAAGTTGTGATGCTCGAATGCGAATATCTGCAGCTGTGTAACTGGGTATTAAAGGAAGAACATTTGGAAACCGGAGGCGATCTATTTGGGCTTTGGGCTGATGAGGAGACCGCCGTTATACAGCTTGTTTTAGGACCTGGAAGGAACTGCAGAAGAAGTTCTGTGTCTTTCTACCAAGACGTAGAATATCTAACCATTATCGGATCTTATTTGACAAGTAAAGAAGGCATTTGTCACATAGGTGAGTGGCATTCACATCACCAACTTGGTTTGTTTGAACCTAGCGGCGGAGATGAGAATACAGTCTGGAACAATATGCCTGCTTATCATCTGCAGAGATTCCTTCTTTTCATTGCAAACATAGAACACAACGATACTTATGGCATAGGTGTCACGGTTGGTTGTTTTCTCTTTGAGATTGATTTAAAAACGGGGAAGAAAAAACCCGTTATCAAAGGCCAGTTTGAAGTTATCGGAAGAGAAAACCCAGTTCGCCTTAAATTACAAAGGGAGGACAATCCAGTGCATTACGAATTTTCTCAGATGTGCGAATGCGAGAATGGGATTGATGCTTTGAGGAAGCTCAAGCTGGAAAGAACAACAAATTTCGTTTATAGGGAAAGGGCACTTTTCAAAGCAAAGAAACAAAACAAACAACAAGGGAAGCCGAAAGCGAAAAAGTGAACTGTAGCAGAGAATCAGAAACAGAAAACTTCAGAAAGATTTGAACAAGTGGTGTTTTTGATATTTTTTACTCTACAATTAGCCCTAAGAACTAGCCTCGTTTTTCAGTTGAATATTTAAGATGATCTTATCACAACCGAGGTTAGTTGGGCTAATGACAAGTCACTATTCCCAATTGGGTCAGGGTGGGGAGTATTAGTAACGTAGTCTGAACTCAAATGTGAGCAATACCTCCATCACATACGGCCAAATTTTCGGTCAAAAAGGGTCAAATAGAACTATTTTACGAAGAGCCTGGGGACCATGACAAACGTTTTGAGCAAATAGACAATTTCAATAAAATGACAACTCTTTTAGCCCAAAATTTTTTACTAATAGTTTTTTTTAAACCTGTTAATTTCTTCATTTAAATTGTCCAGTCTTTCAAGTACAGTGATTCGATGCTTTGTTTTTTCATGCTGTTCAAGGTGTTATTCCGCATTAGTTCAATTGGTTCCCTGAGCCTTTTGTTATTTGTGTACAAATTAACATCAAATGTACAAATTTCAATAGTGCAAAGAAGAACAAACATAAAACTAGAAAATGACGATTAAAAGTGACGAGGGAATAATGAACTAGTCTTTGCAAAGGTAGAACCAGTTTGATTCATGATCCTTTGACAGTTAACTTTGACAATCTAAACAATCATGAACCAGATAAAACTAACTTTAAGTAGTTATGGTTTATATGCAGTTGTACAATGTGCATCATCCCCTGCTTCTACCCAAAGAACTAGTTCCAATACTGTATCTAAAACTAGGGGTAAGCAGAGCTTAGAAAGTGTGGGTGAGAAACAGAAAGTTTTACTATTGGATTAAGTGTACAATTAAACCATTTGTTGAAAACTTTAGGTTTTCTTTAAAAAAAAAAATTGACATTGATAGCATAAACATCTAAACACAATTGCTTATTCCTACTAACTTTTCCACATCCTGGGCCACTCAATTTCATTTTCCAAAATAATTTTCAAAAACCCACAATAAGTACTATGAATGTTCCAATTGCTATCATGCATGACATAAAATAAACGTTAAAGATCGACTCTGATTTTAAAAATGCTTCAAGACATTTTTGGCTAAAAACCTGGCTTTTTTAGTTTGAATCCAGAACTGTACTGTTTTATAATTTTATGTTAAAAACTTGATCTAATGAACAGACCAGGATTCTCAAAAGAATTTTGTACTGCCGTTGCTGTAGGAGTTGCAGGCGTAATAATGATATACAATGGCAACTGCGAGAGGTCTGTGCAAATTCGATATGGCGACCATATTTCATTCTGTGGTTTGCTAATATGCTATTCATTTCAACAACTAAAATCAAAGAAAAGAAGCTAACAGTTCATAGTTTACAGTCATTTACTTAAGAAGTCGTGTTTTTTTTTTGCATTTGATAGAGGAATTGATATACTGATCAAAGCACTTTGACAGCTGCAACACTTACCTGTGACAACCCCTGACAGAGGTTACGATGAACAAGAACGATGCAGACTGAAATAAAACAATGGCTAAGAACAATAGCCATTGCTTTATTTCTGTACTTTAGATGAAGTTTTTGGCATATATTAGTTCTAGATCTACACTAACGACAAGCTAAGTTTGCAGCCGAAACATCTTTTATATAAAACATCTTAAATCAAATTTTTTACTTGACAAATAAAGAAGCCCAAGCCGTGTTTTAGACCGTGACAAAACACGAGGGCTATTTGAGAACAAGAGGGAAATGTAAAAAACATGAGCCGTAGATTTTCGACCAATCAGAGCGTGCATAGGGTCCTATCTATGATATAAGTTTATTTAACCCATGTTAAGCTTAAAATTGACAGATGACCAAAACAAATCTAATGGTCTGTTTCCAGAATTAAATATTAGCAGAAAAAAGAGACTCCAATAAGATGCAGTTACTTCATGCTATAATCAAACTCAGCCAATGAAAAGGGGGATCAAGAAGTTTGAAATTAGCAACAATTGATAAAACAGTTGCAAATTTTGAAAATTGGTAAGAGTGGCATAAAATAGCTACAAAATCCTCTTTATTAAAATTTTTTAAGAACAACTCAGAGCTGTTTCAAACATTTGAATTTGACATCTAACAACAAAACCTTTCACCTTAAATGGATCAAACAAAAATAAGTAGATTTGAGAAAAGTGATACTTAAGTTGCACAAAACTGTAAATCATAAAAAATGTCAAGTTTTTACAACTCTTATTCAATAAAAACATAAAAGTTTTTATTCCGAAGTTTTTAATCTAAAAACTATTGTGATCTTTATTGAATAATGAGCATTTTATGTAAATATATTTTGAAGTCCTGTAAATAATCCATCACTTTAAAAAATCTGTTAGGCTGACCAGACTCTTAAGATAACAATTTTTATAGATTAAAATTGTAGAGATCATAAAATCATGCAAAAATTATTGACCTGAAACTAAAACTTGTTTCTAAATCTGGGACACCATGTCAATTTAAAACGTTTAGTTACGAACAGAAGATGAAATAACTTAAGAAAAGAAAAATCAGGCAAAGTTTGAAAAGTCTATTTTTTGAGGAAAAAAATATTTAGGGTAAAAGACAACTTATACAGGGTCTCCCAGGTTTTAGGAACATTTACCACTTGAAATAATTTTTGCATTTTAAAACATTTATGTTCTGAAGGGTAACATCATCAGCTTATTTTACAGAAAACTAACCGTTCCTGTGGACACATAACAAATTACATACTAAGTTAAATTCAAATTATATCATCTTTACACAAAAAACTAACAATTGATTCATATGTTAAAAACATAATAGCAGTATTTGGAATTTGTCGAATAAGGTGAGTACCCAGACCACCATAAAGTCCTGGACGACCCTCTTCTGACAAAATTCGTTTGAAAGCTTGAAAGAAGTTTCTATACTTTTTTTGTTCATTTAGTTCCTGCTGCCGTAACCGTGTTCTAATTACTTCATGTGGATAAGCAATTGTAGATGCAATACACTTTGAAGTAGCTGCAGCCATCATAAACTCCATAAAATCCCACACATTTTTCTTATGTCTTCCTTTTCCTATTCTGTCCAGCTTCAATTTCAGTTTGATTTGTTCATAAATAACAAAATGAATGCAAGTCTCTGTAACTCCAACATATGATGCAGTAAGGCCTCGATAAAACCCCTTTATTCCATCTGTTTTTATAATGGTTTCAATAAGTGAAAACAATCTTCTCTTCTCTCCATGTTTAGCCCTGTGGTGCAGACATAATATTAAAATCAACAAACATTTAAACCTAATATACACAAAAAGAAGTTTCTATTAACAAGGGATGTAATTTATACACAGGGTAAAAACTTACTTAACCCTTTCAGTCCCATACCGGCCAAAACCGGCCTTTCGATAACATCCTGTTATTCCCATACCGGCCAAAACCGGCTTTTTCAAGTGTGCCATTTTAACGCTTTTGCCCCTCCCCTGAGAGGCG
>JAOTRI020090653.1:0-15734 GCA_028564885.2 Zoanthus sanctaehelenae
ATTTGGATCTGTTAAGCGAAGATGAATGCAAAGCTGAATTTCGGTTTGGGTTGACAGAATTGCCACTCCTCAAAGAAACCCTAAGTATGTATTCTCAATACTTTTGTATGTCGAAACGGTACTGTCGCAGATGGGATAGAGGGACTTTGTGTTCTTCTGCGCAGATTTGCGTATTCGTGCAGGTTATCAAACCTAATTCCGAGGTTTGGGCGATCGGTGCCAGAACTTTGTGAGATTTTTGGAGAGGTTTGTAATCATATTTACGGTACTTTTGGGCACATTTTAACAACAATTGATCAACCGTGGTTGCAACCACACAAACTGCAAGAATTTGAAAACGTCATTAATAAGAAAGGAGCCGCCTTAACTAATTGTTGGGGGTTTGTGGATGGTACGGTGCGGCCCATCGCTATCAAAGAGCGATGTAGGTAAGATTATTTATAATTATTTTAAAATCCGTATACACAAATTTTAAAATGTCTTGGTATTGGATTTATATTTCATTTCTTTTTTTCATTTTAAAAAGAGGAAACGGTATGCTGTTTAATATCATAACCTATTTATTTATTTATCTGTTTATTTGTTTATTTAACTAATTAACTAATTATTTACTTATTTATTTAATTATTTGTTTGTTTGTTTATTTTTTAATTAATTTAAATCTGATAAACTCTTCAGGGCGTGACTGGGCAAATGTTACACAACTATTTCGTTATGAAATTACAAACTTTCTGGTAGAAACACCTTTTTTAGGTGGAATATGTTAGGATACTTTTTCCATAAATTGATAAAAAGAACTACAAAACCTAAACAAATGAATTACTGCAATTTAAAATACTATACATTTTTTGTCTTATTTTAGGAAAATTACTGTTTAATATAACATTGAGCACTGTGACAATATTGTCCGACTTATATCTTATTTGAAACTTGGTGAAATTGTAAGTGAGCAAAGTTTTTTGCTTTTTAATTGTTTTTGTACCATCAAGAGGATAAATATTTAGAAATATTTATAAAACCATTTGAAAAGAGATTATATCAAATTAAAGCAGGTGTTCCATGGTAAACAAGATACTACTTTTTGGAAAATACATAAAAAATTTAAAAACAATCCAAATAACATCAAATTGAAAACATCATCACTCGCTTCAAGAGTAGATTGAAAAATAGTTCTTTTTTATGTAAAATTTATTGTCTTTTAGTATCTCAGGCAGAACTTCTAGCGAATTTAAGACCTTTTTTAAGGCGTTACATTTGCTGAGACCAAAATAATAATTTTTAACGACTTTTAATGACAACTGCAATAGCCCTAAAGATCCTCGGCTGTTTTAGGAAGTATTGGAATCATTTTCGTAATCCCAGTCATAATAAGCTCAATAAAATTGTTTTCATTATATTTGCACATGGAAACATCCTGGTCTTTCATGGTCATTGGTCTGAGTGATGTAAGCTTTGATGTGCCATTTTTGATCTTAGATTTTTTCTTGAACAGCTGATAAGCTTCCTTTACATTTACCAACAGCAATCTCTTCTGTCGATGTTCTCTTCCACCTGGTGTTTTCACAGACACAAATTCTTTCTTTCCAGGACACATTCTGCTAATATCATCGTGCATGAAAAAGTCTTCTATTTCTTTTACTGAAACATCAATGGCATCAGAACTCTTCTTCTGGCTATCAGCTCCTTGAACCTTTCTTCTTTTTACAGACCCATCACATACTTCAAGAACTGCTTTTCTTTTTCTTGTTGTTAGACTCTGCACAACCTTTGAAATAGCTTCTGGTATTTTTGAAGGGCTATGTGATAAGCTCCTTTTCACCTTGGTAACAGCTTTGCCAAAACTTTGAGGGCTCTTAAATGTGGTCAAAGATGTGTGCTCTTGTTGTGTTGGCTTTTTGGCCATTCAGACTTGCTCTATAGTTCTGCTTGGCCAGCCGCTGTTTTTTTCTAAGAATAAATTTCTCACTATCAGACATCTTGTCTCTGGATTCAGCATACTGCTTTGTTTTTTCTTTCTCTGTCTTTCTTTTGATATGCAGTTGCCTTCCCTTAATTATTTTTTAACTTTTGTTTATATTTCATACTTCTCTCAGTGTTTGAAGACATGACTGGGCAATGGAAGAAGTATTAACTACATAACTTGTAAAATACTTGAAAACTAAAAAGAGTAGCCATATTTAATGAAGCACATGGGATTGTCCCTACTGCACATGCTCATAGTGCAAAAGCTAGTACCAGTAACCTTGTTTTTGACTGGGCAACTGAGTTGAAATTATTTTGTTTTTAAATTACTAGTGCTCAAATAAATCTACTGTTTTTCTTATTTTCATTCATCACATTAAAAAATTAAATGTATAAATGTTATATTATATAAATCTGATTTAGTCTCAGGCTTTTGAGACACTTTAAAATTAGAAAGTCAGAAATTTTTCAAACCTTGCTGTGAACAAGCCTTTTTGCAATAATTGCATTGTTTGCTAATTAGTAACACACTTTGAGCAAGTTACAAATTAACACGTTGGCATATCTGTCTTCTCCGCAACAGAATGTCTTCTCCGCAACAACAAAAAAATGACTGCAAAAATATTATGCAATGATCTGAGAAGTATGTCACCACAGCATTATAAAACCAGATTAACAAATTAGAAGTTACTATTATAAAATACTGTTGATTGACCCTAAAACTGGCTGGACTTTGTACAATCGATCAAAATTGTCTTCGCCACACTTGGGCTCCAAACTTGAGTTGTTGAAATGCAGGTATTGGCAAAATTCTGCGATTCAGTTCTTTGCCATAGTGGCTTGGATGCCAAAATTTCCAATGAATGGATCAGAGGACCAATACAGAGCGATTGAAGGTAGACTGTTAATCCCCATAATCATGTTATTATCGAAGAAGGCTGACATTTCAGCTTGTGTTGCATCTTGCCATTTTGCTAAATGCTGAGGTTGGGATGCCAATTTTTGATGAGCATACTAATTGGTTTTGGCAACAATTTAATCCATCCATACATCGGAAAAGATGAGTTTAAAGAAGAAAAGGGCATCAGCAGCAACTGAGATGCCCTGAGTTATTCTCTGAGTGCCCAAAAACTCTTCCAGTTTGATGTCTTCCAGCATGGTCGACCAGACAGCTGCTTCGTCACTTTCTCCATCTATAACGAAACCTTCAAACTCTTCATCTGAGCTATCGGAATCGTCTAGATTAGAGGATTCTATTCCATAAAGCTCTCTAAACTCTTGCTCTGTAACCTCTTGTGAGGCAGCCATTTTTGTGTATTGCGAACGAAATATAGTGAATTTCTATGGCTCGCCTCTCATCCCCTATTTGAAAAACATATGTGCAGTTGATTGAATTTGATGGGCCAATTCCTTGTCAAACAACAAAACACATGGCCTCGAACAATAATAAGTCCCAAGGGACAAGAGGGAGGGATTAGATTTTGGCCACTCTAGAAAAAATGTCTCATTTCCGGTTAGCCACTTTTGGCCGCTCTAGTAGTGAAAAGATTAATATCTTCAAGGCGACTTGGGCTCTCACTCTGGGTAGAAGAGCACAGATTGCGTCATCAGAATTGAATTGTGCCAGTTTAATTTGAAACATTTATTAACAGTTTGGCAGGGTGTAACTGATCTGTCAGTTTTGAAAGATTTTGGTAATTTGGAAATCTGGCAATTTAGCAATATGGAAATTTGGCAATGTGGTTTTGTGGAAATCTGGAAATCTCGTAATATGGAAATTCGGTAATATGGTTTTGTGGAAATGTGAAAATGAGGAAATCTGGCTATGTGAAAATTTGGCACTGTGGTGTTGTGGAAATGTGGCAGTGTGGAAATTTGGCAATGTGGTTTTGTTGAAATTTGGCAATGTGGTTTTGTGGAAATTTGGCAATGTAGAAATTTGGCAATGTGGAAATTTGACAATGTGGTTTTGTGGAAATGCGGAAATTTGGCAATGTGGTTTTGGGCAATTCTTTTTAAGACTTGAAAAATTGTCAAATTTCTAAACGTAAAATATCAAAAGGAGCAACACTGCAACTAAATCTACTAACTCCAAAGTATTTAAAAACAATATTGTTTGCATTCCAAATTGCTCCTTTAAAAGTAGGCCAAGGGTGCCTTTTGTGATCATTTTTTAGGATCTTAATGGGAAAAAAGCGGAATTTTCGATTCCTCCAAAACACTATATTAATGACATAAAGATCACACTTTATAGGCTCAAAACGTCACTAATAAGGTGGGTTTTAAAATATAAGTGCCATGAACTGTAAACATATTCACTAGAGTAATTGCTGGTGTCCTGATTTTGTCATGGCCGTTACAGGCTAGCACATAGCAAACATATGACTTTTTAATTTAAATACAAATTTCAACATAATTAAATAGTGTCCTTTTTAATATAAGCTAACAACTCAAGAGCAACATTTAACCAATGACAATTTTCTCTTAGCTCCTCTTCATTTTCTATAAACAGTGTCACGGACGTTACGTCACGGACGTTACATAATTGAGGAGTCACGTAAAAACTCACAATAATGGCAAGAAAAGGTTCAGCAATTGTCAAGTTTCAATCCTTTTCACAATTTCAATGTTAAATAAAACATCTTATCAATATTTAAATAATTATAACATATATAAGGGTCACAGGGTTTGCAAAGTCATGGGTCTCAATGTAATCACAAGGTAAACTTAACATTTACTTATCCCTGAGCAAGGTTTGATCGGCTGTCATCATTGGGTTGAATATCATATCAACCTAATAATAAACATGTATAAAGAAAGGCAATTTGACCATCAAAAATTGATGCTTATTCATGTAATCTTGTAGATTTAGCACCTAATGTAAGGGATCACTCATTTTTTGGTTGGGAACAGGGTAGTTTTGTGGAAGGGATGCATCTCTAAAAAGTCATGTGCAAAATAACCATTGCATGCCCATCCCCCTCCTATGAACATGAATAACAGTCCCTAGGCAGTTGCTCACTGTACACTAGCTATTTAGCATGTACTGGATCTGTTTCTAAGCTTTTCTTTCTTTTCTTAGCTTTGTAAAAAGCCTCTTGATTTTCTCATGCTTCTCGATAGTGAAAGGTCCAAAACCCTTCAAAGTAACTGGACCACAGAAGACACAAACTGAGTAAACTGTGTCAATATCATCATGCCCAGGCCAGTTAAACGAAACAGTGCCTTTGTCCTGGGTTGAATGAAGAAACTTAAAAGTAATGGCATTCTCATTAATTGCCAAAACTCTACCATAATAAAAGCGATCGAAAATATCAACTGCATAGTAATGCTCCTTAATGGTAGAGCTGATGGGAGTTGCTGTATTGTGAGACCCATCACAGTTTTCACCAGATTCATAATGGTCACCACTCTCATCACTGTTACTGGCATTGTCATCACCGTTACTGGCGTCGTCATTACTGTCACAGGCATCATCACTGTCTCGGCACCATTATCACTATCACTAGCATTGTCATCACTGTCACTGACAACATCATAACTGCTACTGGCATTGTCATCACTGGCAGTGGCTCCATCATTACTGTCAATGACATCATCATCACTGTCACTGGCATCATCAATATCACTAGGATCGTCATCACTAATGCCTTCTTCATCAACTCTGCTGTCATCCACATCATCAGATTCACAAGCCTCGATGATAACGTCCTGCTCACAAAATGGTTTCTTCTGGCTTGAAAACTTGCGCAGCAGCACCATTCCGCTCGCCGTGGGCTCAAGACAGTGGGCCTTCGAAATGCCAGGTACTGTTGGGGCAGTATCGATAGTGGACTTGCTGTACTCAGAGTTGATTTGCTTCTCACTGATGAAGATTATATTTGTTGACAAGTTGCCATGTTCCCTTGATGCATTTGCAAAGTCTTCAGCATTGTCAACAACAGACACCTTCCTTGTCGACACTAGAGTCCATACGGTTCTCTTAACTATGCCACCAATGCCATCAACTACGCCTTTTCCATGAGATGTAGCAAAGTAGTGCCACTTGACATTCAGACCTGTCCTGGCCGTGAGACCAGAGAGAAATGCTACAAACTTATTCTTAAATTGTGAACTAGGCCCATCTGAAAACACATCAACACTCGCAACAGCAGGATTAGCTTCTTTAATGAGGCCATTTAGCACTCATCAGACACTATGGCATACCTCTCACAGATAGTTTCATTTGAGTTTGCTTTCTTGGACCATATCACAACTGGGAACACGATGACTTGTTGGTGGTTCCAATGTGCCGACTGCACTTCATCCTGATGGTAGCAGGTATAATTCTCTGCCAAATCTACCTGAACGACAGCTTCATTTGGCTTAAGACTCGACAGTCTATTTTCAAAAAACCTTGACTGCTGCCTCGTAACAAATACATGCTCCAGAAATTCTGGGATCTTGTTTTGAAGAACAAAAAGTGCATAGATTATTCCTTTGTCTTATTTTGGGCAGACGTGGTTGACACAGTTGGTAAAATCTTTGCTTTGCAACCGCAAGGTCCCTAGTTCAATCCCAGCAGTTTGCCACGATTGGAGTATTTATGTGACCTTTCCACCTAAGCCAGTTCAGCTTTCTATCATTTATTGATGGTAGTCGCCCCAACTGGAAACTCTATTTTTGATGTGCTGTAGTAGAATGGGCTGTTGGGATCTAATTGTTTTGTAAACTAATTTACAACTTTACAATTCTGGGATATTGCTCAAACGAACATTTCAGTTCAAATGACTTATCGTTTCGTGCACAATGGTGAAAAATGCTTCAACATCATCAGTTGAACTTGTTCTAATATCAAGGTTCACTATACTGTCATCTGTGCTCTTGAGATTCCATATTAGCAACTAAAGCAACTATTAGTCTCCTAGTCAGACCCTGAATCCCTTTGAATGGCCTACAAGAAGATAGAAAAAGTACAATGAATATATTATTTGCATCATATTAAATACAGTTATCGAAAAGAAGATGATCAAGTAGATCGAAAACGTTTGTAATTTTATAACCTTCTTTAATCATTTTTAGCCTTATATATTTTAAATAATTTTATGGAGAACTCAGTTTTAAAAAATACAGTTATATTTACTTGCTATTAGCAACGAATGTAACCTATTTTGCTATCCGTTTGCTATCTTATTGTATATAACACATTTCTCAGAATAATGTTCACTGTTTGATTCTTTTAATTTTAATCATTTACTCAAAAAAGAATGTTTCTATTCATTCTTATAATTTAGTTTATATTTATATATTAAATAGTATATTAAACTGAATTTATTATACTTTTCCAAGAAATGTATCTCGTGGTTTGAATTTTTTTAAACCAGATAACTTTTTTTACATTTTTTCTTTCAAACCAGTAAAGTTTTTTTAAATTGACGTGTTTTTTAACGTTTATATTGGACCAATCTGCTTTTTTAAAACAATTTTGTTTTAATATATGTTGCTTGCCAAAAAGTTTGCCACTCTATTAGCTCTTATGCAGCATGGAATTTTTTTTTGACTTTTTTGAAACATTAATTCGCTGACAAAAGTCAGTACATTAAAACTATATTACTTACACCAAATAACATATATAAACCAAAACTAACGTTTTATGACAAAGTCTGGTTTAGTTAAGTTAATCAAATTAAATGTTAATGATATTGTACGAACTGTTATCATCTTATAAAAACAGTTTTAAAATCCATTTGGTAAGATGAAAATCAATCAACTTAAGTAACCAAAATTCTTTTCTCTAATTTTAACTGAAGATTGGCTGTTTCTGTTTGTTCAAAATGTTAAACAATTTTCCACTGTGTTCTGCATCGCTTTTAAAAAAACTCGAAAGAGAAGCACGTGAGCAACTGTCCTCGCTGCCTACAACTCGAGCATTTATTGGGAAAACCCTTGAGGGAGCAGTGGGGTGCAACCTGATAATCTAAAAGCTTTATTATAAATGAACATTTTAAAGTAAAAAGTTACACAAAACCTTGTAATTCAAAAAAGCACTGGACCAGCACTGGTACAGCGTCTAAATAGCTATCATTTAGCGATATTGTAACAACAACAAACAGTTTTCTAATGTGTAACTCCCATTTAATTTTAAATCTCTAATTGAAAACTCAGGAGTAGGTTAATCAACTATTGCTTAACATATATAATCAAAATTTACCTATAAATTGTTTCTTCAAAACATGAAAAAATGGAAAACAGGATGCAACTTGTTTCAATAGATCAACAACAGTTTCCAACGAAAATGCCAGTTGCTACAATCTGATTGGTCAGAATGAATCACGTAGTTAATGAGCACCCTCCTCTGGGGTAAAACCAATAGCTGCAGCACCCATTTATCTGGCATTTAACCATGGAGGTCGAGGCCACAATGAATGTTATTTTTTCACAACTAACAACGAAATCATCAACAGATAAATTCAAAAAATGAAAGCCAAATGACAGTCATAGTTTATATTACGATGCGAACAAACTAAAGCAATGATTGATACTAACCCTTCTTATCACTGTTATTTATGAGAACAGCTTTATAAGAGTGGAGACTCAGATTAATTCAACCCAATTTGTAACAATTTAAGAACTAGCTATATTGGGCTGACGTTCCTAATATCTATTAATTAACAATGCTTTACTCAAGATGTTTTGCGGTGGTTTTAATTTATTATAAAATGCGAGACGTATCGTTTTGTTACGTCTTAAAAGTATCTGTTATTTTTTTCTTCGATTTATGCTGCTAGAAATAAAAACAAATTTAAGAACAATTCAAGGCTCAAATCACCTAAAAATTAAGAGCAATGAGTCTCGGAAAATGTTTTTATCGTAATATATCTATATCTTGTTTCTTTTTCTCTTGAAAGATTAGAGAAAAAAGTAAAATCCAAAATTGTGAGTATTAAGGTTGATATATTGTTTTTATTATACAAGAGGCTGAGATTTTAGTCTCACTCCTTCGACAAAGTGGGACCTCAGTTGAACTATTAATACAAAGTTGTGTTTGTTGAAACTCGGAACAAAGCAAGACTCCTTATCGAACAAACCTCAATACATCTATATTAAACAACATATTTCCGTATCACAGTAACCACAGCAAATTAATTATTCACCAACAACTTTCTTGTACAATATCTGAGATTCAATACTTATAAAGGAGATAAACATTTCACATTCCTATTGTGATAAAATGGGCTTCATCATTGATTCGTTTATTAAACTAGAGTCGAATTCGATTGTACAGGTATTTACATGCTACTAAATATTAAAGTGCATGTTTGTAAAGTGGTGAACTCTAAACTAAGAAACTGAACGATAGTTTATGGCGCTGGAGTAACAATGTCATCAGTTCCGGGAAAGATAGTTCTTGCGTTTGTTGGTCAGTCCATCAGGATTGATTTTGCAAGGAAGGGTGGATGTAGACGGGGAAATAATATTGTTTTTTAACAACTGGAACGTTTGTTCTGGTAAAGACACAAAGTCCTTAAAATAGACTATTCCAGGGTTTACCTTTGAAAAACGAAAGTGCTGATATTTTTATATGCCAAGCAACTTCTTTAAGTATGGGCTTAAAAACGAAGACGATCACTTTGCTATCATGCGTTCCTACGAGTTGAGCTTTGTTATCTCCAGTGTTGCTAGATTTCTCCACCGGCCGCGCAAATTAGTTATGGAGTTATGGCTCGTACGAAATTTTGTAGCAGGGCTTGATTAACCCAAAACAAGTCTGGAGCAAATTTTGTATGACCTGCTACAAGAAGCGAATAGTCATGTAGCTTCATCAAAATTCTCCATGCGAAGTACCACAGTACAGTTGCCAGCATGGTTTTTAAAGTAGTAGTGCATGTAGCAAATGATTGCATTTGCTTCTTTGCCAGTGTTGGTCACCTCATCGATAACAAAATTAACCTGTCTCGGTAGACCTTTGCACATGACTCCAAATATCCCACATTTACGAGGGGTTTTGAAGTATATCAGCCCTGGTTGCATGGGATTGCTTGGAATATGTACTTGCTGGGCATAATCGAAGGAATAATGAACAGTTCCATTTAGAGAACAGGAAAAGTGGCTTTCATGAGTGAAAGCGTTTCAGTTCAAATTGTCTTGAGGGTGTGTGGAGAGTCCTTACATAAGATTTTATAGTATAGACCTTTGCACATGACTCCTGATATTCCACGTTTACGAGGGGTTTTGAAGGTATATCAGCTCTTGTTGCATGGCATTGCTAGGAATATGTACTTGCTGGGCATAATCAAAGAAATAATGAACAGTTCCATTTAGAGAAGAGGAAAAGTGGTTTTCTCAAGTAAGAGCGTTTCAGTTCCAATTATCTTGAGAGTGTCTGCAGAGTCCCTAGATAAGTTTTTATAGTATTCAGTTTCACAGTGGGCACAGCTGAGGTGATTGCATTGCGCATTTAAAGATTCTACCTTTTCTGGGTTAAAGAGGTTTGTCGTCTTTTCAGATTTTTTGTGTTCTACTGGCAGGTGAAGCAATAATCAGTCTTGGGATTTGATATAACCATGTCAGGGTGAAACTGGGCTCTTAACACGTTGCAAATCTGAAGCTTTCCATGCAGTTTCGTAGACTTCCCAAACGTTTATCTTTGTTTTGGATAACAAAAGGACTTTAATTTCATCACTTTTAAACCCATGAATCATTCCAGAGAAGTTGCATTATCCTCAACGTAGTTTAACAGAAATGCATGAACGCCTTCAATCGTTGCCTAGGAGAGCGTGTTTTCAGGTTTTTTGTTACTATGAATCCTATGCAAGATACCATAATTCTGATAGTGTTCTTTAAGCTCTCGAAATTGGGAATCACTCAATCCGTTAAAGTGCAAGAACATTTTCTTGCAAATAGGTAGTGACTGATAATAAAATAAGTATCGAGGGGGCATGCTTCTTTTGACTCCAACTGACTCACTGTGATGAAAGCTTGTATGCTCGCATGAATGACCACATCGAGTTCAGCATTTGTAAGTTTCAAGGAGTTATACAAGTTAAAAAGCTTAACTGCCTCCAAAAACTATTTAGAACATGGACCACCGTTAGCACCAAAAGCACAATCACAACCATTCCTCATTTTCAACAAATGCTTCCTTTTCCCTTTCTTTTTGATAGTTCTCGGCCATAGCTTATAATTGCTTCATATTATTCTGAGTATTGATAAAAACGAAACTTTGTTCATCTTTGTCATGGCAATAGAATAATTGACACTCTATAAAACCAAAATACATGACATGTTAGTTGACTAGTGTTGCATGACTTCTTAATAGAAAGTCCAGCTTGTGATTAGTGTTTCCATTCGTTCAATTGGAAGTAGTGTCAAAACTGGAAAGTGAAAAGTGCTCTTGGCTAGTTGTGGGAAATGCAGATACTTTTTTGATAAGAATCCAAGCACATTCATCATATCGGAAACTGGAAAGAGGAAATGGACATGTGGGCGCGTGCAAAATAGAATGGCGCGATGGGCTGAAGGAAGAGTTTCTTTAGAATTTTGGACATTTGATCCTCAGAATTTCAAGGTGAAATTTCAAATCACTTTTTTAGTATCTGTTTAGGGTGATGTTGTAATTTGTTATGTGATTTCCATAATCCATATAAGACAAAAGTATTGATTGTTTTATTTCAAAGACCCATTCTTTACACTTTCCTGAATTTTTGATCAATTTTGATAAAAAATTAAGAAAGATGTGATAGTTTGATGAACAGTAGGTAGCGCAAGGAAATTCAACAGATAGCTTTCACAACTATAATGATTTTAAAATATTCTGCTAAATATATGCTCAATTATGAATACTTTGCTAAATGACATATTTAAATATAATAAATATTAAAATATTACAGTTATAAACGTTTTCAAATATAATTATAAAAGCTATTTAAGGTTTTTAGGGGGTTGGGGGGGGAGAGTTTGTAACTATGCCTCAAAAGTGTTGCCAGTAACATACATCTGTGTCGAACAAAATATTTCATTGGGAACTAAAATAAGTTGCAAGCCTGGCTGTTCTAATCAAAAGAATATTAAAATCGCCACCACTTTTGGATATGATCCTTTCAAGCTTTGTTTTGTTGTGCAATTCACCCAAGCAGAAAATGCATTCAAAAACTTATTCAGCATACCTACACACATAAACTTTGTTTTGCTTCTCAAACAGTGACTTGAAAATGACGTTAGCCAACATTCTGAGCTAAAGATGATGTCTCTTAATTTACAGTTAAATTCTTATCAAAAGAACATTATAGTAAATCCAAAGCATGAACACCAAAATTCCTATGCAGCACTTCACTACGTTTCCTTTTCATGAAGCTTACTTTGCCACTTACTTGGAAAACTCTTTTTTGGTTAATACTCTGTATGGTCCATTGAGAACAGTTGTTGATAACCTTCTATGAGCCTATCCCTACTAACGACAAGCCTTCTATGCAAGTTATACTAAATAGTATACATGAGTGGACAATATCCAACCACATGCTAATAAACAGCAAGAATTCAAAGGACATGTTATTGACCTTCAGAAAGTCACCTACTACTCCTGATAGTCTCCATCTTGGAAATCGTGAACTAGAACGAATCAATGTTTTTAAATTGTTGGGAGTCTGGTTTCAGGACGATGTTCGTTGGAATCATCACATTGAGGAGAGAACAAAGAAGAAGTCCAACGAGTTCAAGACCGTAGCCTTAGTATTATTGGTGTACCAAAAACTGCTCTCCCTGCGCTTCATGAGAGAAGGAACATTGCTACCAAACGTGATTTTGAAAATATTATAAAGGACGAATCAAATCCAAATAATGTTTTTGTTAAGTGGGCGCCAAAAAATCAATATAAGTTAAGATCTAGGCGAAGTACATATATTGAAATGTTGAGAACTGATAGACATCAACTTTCTTTTATACCTAGAGCCCAAAAACTTTACGGAATCTAACTTTTATCTATTTATATATGTATTGTACATAGTGTTTTAATATATCATTACGATTTTTATCAATTTTTTAAATATTTGTATCGCCAATGTATTTTATTTACTCAAGATGGCTAAATATAGTGCTTTATTATTATAGACTTTGCAGATGTTTACAACGCTTGGTGAAACAAATGTACAGGTAGAGCAGATAAATAATTCTGTCATGTACAGGTTGCAAGTCTAAAGTTGTGTCCAACCACCCTAAACACTAGCACCGTTATTTTTTAAGTAGCTTGAACTTCTATGTCTCTTCATTGATGGAGGGCTGGAAAGGACTTGTTTTCGCTTCTGCTTTCTCTTCAAACTAGTGCACTGAGGTTTTTGCCCAAATTTATTGTGACAGTTGTGACATTTGCAATCAGTGCATGCAACACCATGAGAAAAGCAAGGTCAACTAGTGATTTTTTCCCATACACATCAGAACAAGAAATAAGAGATGAATCCAACCTTTTTCGTTTCTCTTCACATCGGCAAGAGTTGATGTGATTTTTGGACGTTTCCTGGCCAATGTTGCAACAGTGACGGCATTTACGAAGTGAGGAACACAGCTTCTTTTGCCTAACACATGGATATTTATATATTTATTCAATGATACTGTAATATTTTGAAAAAGTGGTGTTCTGATATCATTCTTTAGAACGTGAGGTGTGCAAATACCTTAACTTCAGTTTCACCTCACCAGTTAAAATTTAAGTACCAAAGAAAATCAAATGAGCATGTTAAAAATACCTGCACTCTTTGAGTTGACTGAACCATAATGCCCAGCGCCATAATAGTGATATGCAATATGGATGCACTTATTGGTAGCGGCCTTGTCGGGAAGGAAAGGTTTTACTGGAAGGTTTCACTTGAGGTCACTACAATAAAGGGAATCTGCAAAATTGTTGCACAAACTTTAATGACAAGGTCCCCAAGTTCTCTATCGAAGACACCTTGTCCTCTAAATTTTTCTGCTTTTTCTTGCAGTGACTGCCTTTCGTCATTAACAAGAAATCCTACAAAACAATCACTGTCTTTAAGAATAGTATTGACAAAAAGTTGTCTTAATGTGACTGTGTCTTCTTCCTCCGATTTACGGAGTCTATTAAGTAGGTATTGTTTATACTTTTAATGATGCTTCTAAAAGCACTGTCACCATCTTTAGGAACTGGGTCAAGAGCTAAATTAAAACCAGCAAGGTTACGTGATAGACGGCTTTCATGTTCAGCAATGGTTGGATAGTCATCCATGTTAATATCAAAAACACTGTCGAATGTTAGTGCACAGGCTGTATCTGACAAAAACAGAATGTCAGTTGGTTCAAAAGATTTATTGTCGGCATTGGCTAACAAAGAAGTAATAATCTGGTCAAGGGAATTAGCTACTAACAAAATGCTTTCACAAACTGAAGAAGAGGACACATCAATGACCTCTACTTCATTATCCATGTCTTCTGTAGGTCTATAGCTTCATTTCCGTCTTAACTGTTAAATTTGACTCTTCAGGTGCACCACTTAAAGCCTTTTGTCTCTGAAATGGCAACCAATTTAAGCAATCAATAGTGCATTCATCAGAATTGAAGACCTTCACATCAATTGGAGGAACACACTGGGTTCTTCAATTGCATTTATGTTTTTAACTGGCTGAGACTTTCGAACTGTAATGGTAAAACAAACACATCAACAAAGCAACAGCAAGTTGAACACTGATCCTTGTTGCCCCTGAAATCACTGACCGATTCAAAAGTCTGCAACTGTTCATTCTTTTCAGTTCCACATCCGGGTGGGATATCTGATAAACATCCCTTTCTGATGTGCTGTTTCAAATTCTGCATTTGAAGGTCAGTGTCATGAGTGGCACAAGATGGTACATTTTCCCATTTGGCCAAAAAGTTATTAAGCTGCATTTCTAACTGTTGGGCTGAAGGGGATGATTTCTTTCGCTGATCTCCAAAATCACCATCTTCCCCGAACACCAAACCAAACTCCTTGGAATATTGGCATTTATGAATTGATTTACTGTCAAGTGTTCTAACAATTTTCTGACAAGCGTGAAACAAATCAAGTTTGACTTCGATATTCGTGAACACTTCTTCATATTTCTGTAGGTTTTCGCAACAGTCATGGATACATATCAAGTCAATGTGTTTGTTTTTTCTTTTCATGCGGTCATTTAGGTTCACAAGCTACTCACTCACTTCAGAAAATGCTGTGGTTCTTGTTAATCTCCAATCGAGGACCTCTCCAACCTCATTTAACACAATGAAAAGGTTCTTAAATTGGGTGAAAAATATGTCCTGTTTGCCTTCACTGACACTGCCAATGTTCTTACTAGTTTTGAAATTTGTTCACAGGACAGTAACACACCACTTTTAGATAACATATTGTGAATGTAACAATGTTTCCGAGTGTCGAAAAAATTTAAAAACAATCTCATTATTTGATCATACCCGAGAAATGAAAATAGATCATTATTATAAAAGTCATCAAAATCATATATTGGACCAGAACTATAACCTTTCCTTCGTGCTTGGTTATAAATGACACCAAGTCTTGCATGTTCCTCTTGATTCAATCCAGCAATGTTTTCACTTATTTTGAGAAACTTTAACCCATCATAACAGCATTAACAATAAACATCAGAATTTTTTTGGTACAGGCACTTCGCTTAAAAAGAAGAACTAAGCAGTGGAAGAAACCACGCCTTATATATGATCATTTCATATATGATTATTTGATCATACCCGAGAAATGAAAATAGATCATTATTATAAAAGTCATCAAAATCATATATTGGACCAGAACT
>JAOTRI020090664.1:0-15733 GCA_028564885.2 Zoanthus sanctaehelenae
TAGTAGTAGTAGTAGTAGTAGTAGTAGTAGTAGTAGTAGTAGTAGTAGTAGTAGTAGTAGTAGTAGTAGTAGTAGAATGAGATCAGCCTTTAGCAACCATTCTAATTTAGTTCTATAAAAAGAAACCACATACTACGTATATCTAAAAGTAAAATTGTTAATCTTAGGATGTTTCGAAAACTATTTTGCATTACGTTTTAGATGGAGATTCCAGCAGTGGGAGAAAAATATGGAAGCTGGTGGGTTACTTTACACCGAGGCGGAATGGGACCAAGAGTGGAAAGAGATATTGAGAATTGCTTCAACACAAAGGCGAAAGCCCTGCATAAATGAAGAACCTAAGAAGTCAAACGATCAGCCTTCGTTTGACTCAATAAGCGAAGCAGGAGGAGAAGAGGGCTGTGACAGTACTCCCAAAGAAGATCCCGAAAATAAAGAAATTCAAAACGAAGGTTTTCATGAGGAACAAACAGATAGACGTGCAGAAAATGAGGATGAGTCTAAAGGAGCGTTTGAAAGTTTAGAAGAGATTCATGTTTTTGTTCTAGCGCATGTCCTGCGTAGACCGATCATTGTAGTCTCCGACACAATGCTGTTGGACTTCAGTGGTGAGCCAATAGCTCCGATTCCATTTGGCGGATTATATTTCCCCTTAGAGTGCCCACCAGAAAGCTGTTTTAAGTGTCCTCTGTTACTCACTTATGATGCTGCGCACTTCTCGGCGCTCGTTGCTTGTGAGGAGGAAAGACTGGACTCCAAAAAGAAGAAGCCACTTTTGAAAGCGATGCCAGTCGTAGGGCCATCATTTAATCTACTTCCAATTCACTATGCAGTGGACCCGGGGCCTGAGTTCGACTGGTCTACCCTTGAGAATTCCAGCATAAAAAGCAAGCTTGAACTAACAATGCAGCAAAAGCTAAACCTCCTTAAGAAATACTTGGAGATTGTTGAACTTAAAGTCCCAAGTTCTGCCAAGAAAAATGAAAAAAACGAGTCTTTAAAATCTGGAGTGAAGTCATCCACAAATGTTGAAAAAAAAAGTATCAAAGAGTCTACAGCTGCTATGCTTAGTACATCGTTGGAAAGTGCACCCCAAGGCGACGGAAATGACGTAAAAGCCGCGGCAAAGAAGGTTACCGAAGTAGGAACATGGATCGGTAGCCAGCTGGTTAAAGTAGGAAATCTCGCCGGAGTGATTGGCAGTACTATCCATACAAATGTGTATGCGGCTGCATTAAGGACTGACAGAAAGCCAGAATATTACGACAAGATGGTTGAGAACTACATTGCTTCAGCGCGCGAGCGCTTTGAAGAAGAGCAAAGAGAGAGAGAAAGAAAAAAGTTCGAAGGAAACGATGAAATACCCCAGCCTTGTTTAACACCGGGATGCCAACTTTACGGCACTTCAGCTACAAGCTATTTGTGTAGTGGCTGTTACCAGCGGCAAATGAAAGAAGCTGAAAATTATACAAGTAGAGTAAGCACTACTCCCCAAGGAAGTACTTTGTATCAGTTGGGTTCTTCCCTACCCTATTTACCCTATGCGACCCCGCTTCCAAGTTATGCAGAAGCGCAGGGAAGATGTACTAGTTTTGCGCCTGTGAATAAGGCCGCGCAGATAAAAACAGCAGGTGTGCCCCAGAGTCAACCATCTTTGACAACTAACTCGTCAGTTCCAAAGCAGTCAGATATGTCAAACGTGGTGAATGACTTTGAATCGAGCACAGACAGAACGAACTCTGAAGGTCAAGAATCAAATCGCTGTATCTCACGCTGCAAAAACAGTAAATGTGAATTTTACGGAAGTTCTCGGAATGCTGGGTATTGTTCGGCTTGTTTTAGGGACCATCAACAAACTTTGTTGCATAAAGCAAAACAGTAAGGTAGCGACCTTTGAGGTTGTTTCGCGAATTTGATGCGTTTAGAGCGAGTTAAATGTCGTTTATTTTGTACTCCTGATCACCTCATTCTTACAAGAAGTGTTATTGTAAGGAACCATTGCTTTGCAGACGATTTAGATTGTTTGCTAGAAAACAAATTGCCTTAGAGGTATGAAATAAATTTGTATGGCCTTTTCTTCCCTCAAGAATAAAAAAATAAATATGAATTAAAAGCGAGGCGAATTTTTAAGAATTTAGTTAAGAAAATGAACGAAAGCTTGCAAAACGAAATAAAGGACGAAACGTTTTGGGCCCTTTACATGAACCCTTGTTATCGCTAACCCGGCTTGGTTAGGTCGACAACCCGGTTAACTACTTCAATCAAATGTACATGCAACTTTTTACATAAACCCGTTATGTGGCCGGGTAACACTTGGGGTGACCCGAAGGTTTCAATTTGACAAATCGTTTTCCTTTCATGTAATAACGGATTCACTTAATCTGGGTCCATGTACAGTGGTGGTGAATTCGGAATCTTCAAGGTGGCTTAAAAAGATGCTAGTGCATGCCGTGTGCAGCTGGTAGAAAGCATAAAGGGTTAATTTCATTGGTCGACTCAGTTCGGAATGATTGAGTTGCCTCTTGATGTATGGAGCTCAAATATAACACAGAAATGGAATTTCACATCAAAGCTTTTAATCGAAATAGGGCACCTGTCTTATGATGCCTTTTCAACCAGGGTCTGTTTCAACAAACCAAATATTTTCGTATCCCGGATAAGGACGTTAAACCGTAGGTCCAGTCTTTTGATTACTCTGTCGAGGACTTAAAAGAACCCACACACTTCTCGCAAAGAGCAGGGTGGTGATCCCGATGTTGTGGTCTGTTTCTTCCATTGAGGGCACTTCTTATCGGCTGCCAAGTTGCGCCTTAACATGTGAGCCGTTCTAGCGGACTTTCTAAGACCCTCAACTTTCTGACCTCAACTGTATATGATTATAAACAGGTTCTGAAAAGCCCTGAGGGGAGAACTTGTGTATGTATATTATATGGGGTGACAACGTAAACAGCTTGAAAAAAATCAATAAATGAAACACTTCGATGCAAGATAATTTAATATACTTCATTTATTTAATATACAATTTTAAAATTGTTAAAATATATAAATGTAGTTATAGGAGTTGAAAAACTTAAGATGTAATATTTGAAATTGTATACGATACCAAAATATTTTTTCAGGTATTGTTATGTATTCGCCAAAATTAATTTTCCGAGGTATTATACCTTAAACGTAGCACTGCTTGATTGTTTCATCTAAGTTAATTGTTATTATTCTCAAACATATCTACATTTAGTAATCAACTCGGCTTACTAAACTGACATAAAATCACAAAATATTCCTCCACAGATGATTGTCAAAGCAACATTTGCCTCAAGCATCTAGCTTCATTACGAACAATATGCAACAGAAGTTATTTCTAAACAGACTTTAATTATGTTAACATGTACAACAGATGCTTCTCATCCCATCAGCGCTCGGAATCTATTATTACTACGAGAATTACTATTGGTGAAGTATTCTGACGTCAATGTTTGGAGTTTACGTCATCTTACAGTCAACTTTAGGCCATGAACGAAATAAATTGGGTTTTAGTCTAGCACTTGACAAAGAGCTGAGATTTTTGACTCTATGCCAACAGTTTCTATAAAGATACCAGGGTGTTCACAAGACTAAACAGCTGGGAGGAAGGGGACCGTTAATTAGCCGTCACATTCTCTGTGAATATTTAGTTTATTGCTCTCACATTTTTAAAAGATATTCATTTTGCAAAACAGTCTCGATACTAAAGCGCTTCAGTTTTTATAACCTTATTAGAAACTGGTGCACATATGCTAATGAACTGGAAGATGAAATGTTTACAAAATATCAGCCTATATAGAACATTAGCATTAATGCTATCAATATTAACCATCACACGCAAATTAAATACTTTTCTGAGCCTGCTCCTAATATGGAAATCGGACACACGATGCAACATTTCATGCACCATTGCACGCAACAGAGTTGTCGCAGCATGTGTGTCTACCGATGAATTTTGTTGCATGCGACATTGCACGCAACAAAACTGAAGTTGAATTACGCTCTACTTTTGCAATACTACGCGCAGCAAGTTTTTTTTTTCCAAAAGGATTTCTTGTTGGACGCCCTTTTTTATTGTTGTAATACTGCATCGGTAAGCATGCAGCGCTATGACGAGAACTGCTGTGTGATAGTGTTGTTGTCATTATCAACATAAAATCCTTTTTGTTTTCAATCGCTTTTGCCGTATAGTAATCAACAGCAGCTTCATCGTATCAGGAATTACAATCATAATTTTGGAGTTCACTTTACGTTTAATCTTAACTTTTAAAATATCCAACGGTTGATCACAGCTAAACGCCCTTAGCATCAATCGCAAAATTCCACTGCATTGTAATAAAACAATACCAGAAAATTTAAACAGTCAAAAAAAACCCAGATCAAATATGGTTTTGATATACGTATATCTGTTTCAAATTAAGAATCTTGATTAACCCATAATATAAATAAAACACTGACATCAACATTTAGGTTGCAAGATAGCAACGAGAAGAGTTTTTCATTTTACACCCTATTTGATGTCGTGGTAAGTGTGTATTCCATGTCTCAAAACAATCATCAAGCAAACATAGCAAGCAAAAACAAACAGCTGCATGGAAGATGTCTTTGCATTTTCAATTTTAAAACTAGCTGTCCTTTAGTTGCTTGAAAATATCCTACTATATATAGCAGTGTTATATGTTATCACAACAATATTATTATCACTGATTGAATACATTGGAAAGATGGCCATGCAGGGGCGCAGACAAAGTAGAATTCTTGGTTCCCCTCTAGCGTTCAGAAAGTTCCTCAATTCTAGCTCTCCTATTTTTAGCGTTTTTGCATTCCTAGTTGCCGCTGATTTAAATGACTGCAGATTGCTTTTGCACAGTGTTAGCCTAGTTTTGTTGTTAAATATTCAAAAATATTAGTGCGAGAGAGCGAAAGGTCACACCTTCAACAATACACACAGCTGTAAGAAGTGTAAAACTTCATTGTCATGTAGAAATATTTGACTTCGTATTGAGGCTAACACTGTGCAAAAGGAATCTGCAGTCATTTAAATCAGCGGCAACTAGGAATGTGAAACTGGTCTATTGTTCACTTTGTTCTATGACTGCCATACAAAAAATGAATAGTAACTGCATAATCTGTTTGCGTTTTGTTTAGGCATTTGAATAAACATTAATACTGCCTTCACTATATCTAGAATTTGTAAACCTTTTCATATCTATCCCACGTTGGAACTATTGAATGAACATTAATACTGCTTTCACTATATCTAATATTTGAGAGCTTTTTTATCTTTATCACACATTGGAACTATTGAGTGAAAATTAATACAGCTTTCACTATATCTAGAGTCTGTGAGCCTTTTCATATCTATCACACGTTGGAACCCCCCACCTTCCTTCAATTTCGCAAATTCTGGCAACGCCCCTGGTATGACTGCAGATGGATCGTGCACCATTTTCGAAATCCATTTTAGAAGTTTGACAATGTTCCCTAGAATACACTAAAAATACATTTCAATGTAAAAGCGCCTCGTAGAAACTCTTTTATATCTTGTTGCGACAATCCTATTTGACTTGGTTTGACTTATAGATTATTTGGGAGAAAAATCCTTTAAAAGTTATATAAACAATATTTAACAGTTTATTTACACCGGAGAATTCTCAAAACAATTTAACTATATCTTTACTTTTCACTCCGTTCTTCTAGTACTTTTCTTGACTTTGTTCTTTGATGATTTCATTATGTAAACAATTTCTTGTTTTGAAGATTATCAATCGAAGTTAAACTAAGCAGATCTCATACAGAAACAATCAGCCATATTTTCATAAAATCGTGTCTTTGTTCAGTTGCATCAAACTGTAACAAAAAAAACGTTAAGTATTAATGAACAGAAACGGTTATAATGATGTAATAAAACACAATAAAGAGGGTCAGGAAGGAGATGAGAGATATACTTAGTACCATATTTCAAACTTTCGGGAATCTCTCTTTGACTGCAGTGCTTAAATTCCATTCCCATTTTTAATTTTTTATATCTTTTTTTTATATTCTAAGTGACCAAATCCCAGTCCGATTGCCCTGAATCCCATTTTCCAAGGCAGAAATCGGCCATTCAACTTAACACCGGAACTGAACCCTAAAATTCACTTTTCATAGTTTGAAACTTCAGGCATTGCAGAACAATTATATAAAGTTTTTTGACCTGCTGTTGCTGACCACATCAAAACAACTGGTCATAACATAAAATGGGACCATTTTGAGATTTTGAGTTCGGAAAAGCTGATTTTCATTGTTAAGTCAAACAGGGTTTATTCATTCAAGAATTGCAGCCAGGTTTGAATTTGAGTGTTAGTATAGTGAAAAGCTTTTATTGTATTAATATAGTTTTTCATATGCACGCTATTTTTAGACAGTTTCCAGATCCCCTTTTGTACAGTATATATAGCTTTTCAAAAATAGTAACAGTTTCACTTTTGAAAATGTATGTTGACAAGCATACGAAACTTAAGTTTAAAATGCATTTTTTTTAAATGTTTATCCCCGCTGTGTGTATCTTATTTTTAGTTATTATATAAACTGCAGTGTTTTACAAAAATTTCTACCACCGAGAAATTTGGTATCTGAACACACGTAAAATTACGATACTTTTACATGTGAAATTATAAACCAATCACATTTCAGTGATTTGTGTCGTCATTTCTCTCAGGCGCGGGAAAATCACAACGCGCCGGTAGCTTGGAGCTTGTCTTTTATATTTTGAACAAGATAACGGACATTTTAAATATTTGCATTTATTTTTTACTGTACTCTGTAGAGCTCCAAGTTTACACTTAAGAAATATAAAATGGTTCTTTTTTATAAAATAACTAACGAAAGAAGATGGAAACCGTGTTTACATACTATAATTTAAAACGGTTTTTCAACCAATCAGAACGCGCGTACCATTTAAATTATTTTATAAATCAGTTTGTCCAATCTTTCTTAATGCTTTTCTTGCCTTTCCGACCCTATGTTATATCATATCCCCTCTGGCTTCACCTTGTGTTGTTACCATATCTTAAAACAATTTAGGAAGTAAAACCGCTCTTTCATTTTCTTATAAAATTTATTTTAAATACTACATTCTGTACTACAGTAGCTTCTGCATGTGTTCGTTATTAAAGTAACACTTTAGTAATTTTCATCTGTGAGTTTAGCTGGATTTGGATGTTTTAAATACAAATCAAGAAATAAAACTGCTACTTCAAGTTTTTATAAAACTCATTTCAAATACTAGAACATTTTAGTAGATTTTAAGCTTTTGCCCCGTAAAAGCTGTTTATGTTGTCTTCAGTTCTTACTAGAGCCGTTAATGTTCCATATGCATGCTAATGACTGCGTAAACTGAACTAATTTGGCTTAATTCGGTTTCTTGACTGCGCCAATCACCGTCTGCGATTCCTGTCTCCAGTTGCAAGTGTGTTAACTGGTACGCCATGTTTCTAATTGCTTCCCGCAAGTGGTACTAGGCCAGATAAAAAAAATCTACAGTATTGCGACAAAAAATCGCCTAGTTTGTGGCAAACCTTGTACCCGATCAATTGCCTGAGTCAAAATTCTGGCACTTGAAGACAGAAAATCTTTTGGAGTGTGAGTGTGTATTGCTCTCTGTATACTTGTAAAAACATCGTATTTAACTAAGATGAAAAGTTTTGAGTTTGCACATATTGAATTTTTTTTTTCAGCTTGAAAAAGATAATCAGAGCCTGAATAAAGACAACCAGAGTTTGAGTAAAGAGAACCAGAACCTGAATAGCAGACTGGCTGTTCTTGAAGCAGTTGGTGAGCCGTCCGTTGTACTTACGGATACACTTGGATACAAACAGGATACATCAGTTTATTCTTGTTATGTTTGTCCCGATTCGTATTCAAAATTTAATAGGCTACTATTGCAGTAAGAAAGAATTTATAAGTATACTTGAACACATTTTTGTGTGCTTGTATAAACTAGTTTAATTCAATTTAATATTTAATAAAATACGTATATTTGTAGGCTTAACACATTTTCTGAGTTTCAGTGGTTTATTGTTAATATAGCACTAGCACTTAGTAGCAACACTCTTCTTATTTTAAAAAAAGAGATAATTTTTTCGGGAAAACTAGACACTGTCAAATTATCTTGACAAATCTCCTCAGTTACCAAAAGTCCATAAGTTACTGTTTATAAATATTTAAGTCAAATGTATTTATATCATGTACCATGCGAAATGGAGTCAGCTGAAATGTCGTGAATATATCGAGAACAAAATTTTCCATCGTATCAGTTGGGCTTTTATACCCCGTTTACATTACAACTTTTGCGGCACGGCACGGCAAATATTTTGGGAATGGGTAATTTTTATCTTGGCACGGCATGGCACCTTTACATTTGATTTCTTTCCGTGCCGCGCCGAAAATCTTTGTCGTTGCCGAGCACGGTAAAATATTGAATTGAGCATGTTCAGTCAGAAGCAATATGGCGGCGCAAAGCGACAGAAAGGTCATTCGGTTTTATTCTCGGAAAAATCAACAAGAATAGTGAACTTCAGTGGAGAAATAAGGTGTGGAGATGTAAGAGAAACCACAGAAATATGCTTAGAAAAATTAGAGAACGATATATGAAAAGGAAACTACGACTAGTCGCTTCATCGGGCCAAACAATCCCTATGTTTTTTTTTGGTGAATACTTTTTTTATATTTTTTGAGACGTGTTCTGGCATACTTTCAATTTCGACGCCATGTTTATTCATACAACGTTTTTACAACTCTTGGAACTAGGCCAATTGAGCATGCGCAGTTGGACTTTTGTAGCAAGCAAGGCACTGCAAAGCATTTACACCTGTTTGAAAACAGGCACGGCATAGCATTTAGGTGTTCCGAGACAGACTGTTTTGGTGATGCTCGGCAGGGCAAAAATTTGGGGATTTTTAAATGGGCCACACTGTTTACACTAAAAAATTAGCCGTTCTGTGCCAAAAAAATATCGGTACCCGTCCCCAAAAATTAGCCTTGCTGTGCCGAAAAAGTTGTAGTGTAAATGGGGTTTTAAAAACGATTCCGGTCGGTTATAGACAATTAATTTTTTCGCTGTGTTTGCTTTTGACATATTGTACTATTTCTCCTTAAACAAGACGAAAAATCTAGTATAAACAAACTGGATACTCAGCTTTTGCACTGGGCAAACAAGGTTAAATATTGCCTTGGTCAATTTGGGAATAGTCCGCTGGGTTCGGGTTATGTTAAAAGTCTGTTGGGTGGGGGCAAGATTTTCACTGGGTCGGTTGCAGGGGGGTGTGTTTTGAAAATTTAGTGTTTGCGAAAAAATGACTAAAACAATTTCGCTTTGGCATGTGTAATTCTCTCTTATAATCAGCTGGAGACTGGATAGTAAAAGCATTAATAACAATCATGCTTTTAAGTTTTTGTTTGGCAACTTTCGAATTAGTTGTTGCTTATTGTCATCTTAAAGTATACTTCTGTCTGCAGGTGTTTCTTTGCCTTTTGTAGTGATTGAGAAAAGATCTGGCTTCAAAGATTACAAATATATGTTATTAGACGGTCATCAATGAGATACTAACGCAAGTAATTTCCAGTATCTATAGTTTGTATGCCCAGCAGACTTATAGCTAAGAAAAAAAATACTTCTGTTTTTAAAGCAACATATTCATTTGGACTTAAGTAAAATTCTTGATTACTTTTGTTTTAATTTCAGATAATACACAGGATAAGAAAAATATTCAGAAATTGCTGAAAGATTTGGTAAGGCGGGCTTCCTTTTTTTGTGCAAATTCCGTTTTGAACTCAAAAATTTAATTGCTATTCAATAATATCAGCTTAATTCTTATGGGCAATTGTTATGGGTGACAAGTAGCTTTAATTTTTACGCGAACTTTCTTTCATAATTTGTATGTTTACTCATTTGAAACTAGTAACAGCTACGCTAAGTGCCAACGAGCACGACACAAAGGCACATGAACGACAAACTGAGCTGTGCAATCATTGCGAACTCGCGTGCTCTCACTTTAGCATTTCGGAAACAATAATTCAGGGCGTGTTTAATGTTTAAAAGCCATATGAACTTACAAACTTTCATAGTGAAACTGTGTTTTCCATATTAAAACTTTTCCCTTTAACGTCAATCTGTTTATATAAATGTCATTGATAGAAATGAATCAAATTAGCCCTGTTTATTCACCGTGCTGCCATGACGTCACAAGTTTAAAGCCCTGTGATTGGTTTATTCTAAAAGAGTAGCTAGATCTCTTTGCTTTCAAAAGGAATTCAACTAAATAGTTTTTAACTTTCAATATCACTGCATATATATCCTATTTTAGTCTCCCGGATTTAAATTCTATTTAACGCTAAAAAAGCTAAATGACATTTGTTCACAAGTTGTCACTAGTTATTTTTTTCCCTCTTTTCCTCAAATGTGATGTTTTACAGGAAAATTTAAGAGGAAAAGTTGCTGAGTTACCAACAAAAGATGACCTTGACAAGAGTGATGTTTACGTCAAATGGCCCGAGTTAGATGAAACGTTGAAGAGTCTTAAGAGTCCGTCTCCAAAACCAAAAACCCCTCCTAGAACACCTTCTCCTAAACCAAGGTACCCATCCGCCGAAGCTTTAGAAGCACTTAAACAAGTTGGAGAGGTAGTAGAGCGTCACGAAAAGTTGGAAGAAAAAGTCATTGTACTGGAGGTCAGTTAAATTGAGTGTTGCGATTTGCATTTCAATTGGATGATTCCAGTAAACGTCAACTATATATTTGTATATTTCACTCAAGCGAATAGTACTTTTCCTGCACGCTGATTGGCAGATCTAGAAGAAAAAGCGAAAAGGCTTCCCATTTCGCATCGGTTTTAAACTATTACAGATAGTTCACCGTCCACCGGTTATCCCACTTATGTGGTACTGCATAAACTAAGACAGTTATTCCGACCTCAGTGTCAGTGAAAGTGGTGAATATTTACTGAGCCGTAGATGGTCAAGGTAAATACCTACCACTATATTCACTTCCGCTTCGGTAAATGATTGCCAATTAGAGAAATTTTTAAGTTTGTAAAAATGCTTAGCATTGCAGGTTATTCCTTGTTATAAAAACTTCCTTGTCAAACGGTCAGGTCACGTAAAAGATAATAATCTGCATAATTCTCCATTTTAGTACTTAGAATTTTTTTGGTAGCGAGAGGTCGAGATAATTTTGCAATTGACATTTCAAATTTCTTGGATATCTATTTTTCGCCGCCAGCGCCGGATTCTTAAAAAAATTCCACTCCAACTCAAGAAACATCTTGGTTTAGAAAAACGTCGAACTAATTGAACCCTCATTCTCATCCCTGAGTGTCTATTTGAGTGATATGTTATAGAAATATGATCGAAATTTACTTAAATCTGACTCTAACCATAATCCTAACCTAAATCTTTGAAACTTTCTGAGTTTAATACTTTTGAATTAGTCTCTTTAGAAATGCAAAGACATTTTTTACTTCATTGGCCCTTTAAGTCCGAAACGTCAGTACAAGTATTCTCTCTTTTTATACGGTATCATATTTATATCACAATCGTTTAAAATGACATTTAACGAGTTTTGTTTGCATGCTAATTATGTTGGCTTTTTCTGAAGTTTTGTTTCTTTTTTGAACAAAGGAAGAAATGCCGAATAAAGCAAACATTACCGACCTTGAAGAGTTTAGAAAAAGACCAGGTAAGCTTTACTTTGAATGAGTGTTATGAAGATTTAAACTTTATCTAATTTATTGTTTGATACACGGTTTTCTTTTGTTAAGAACCACTTTATATGAAAAATCAGTTGAACAAAAGATTCTTGTGAGTACTTACTCAACTCTATTGAACTCCAAAAATTTTCAACTCATCTTCTGAGCCGACGTCAGTGGATATCTTGTGGCCAGTATTCCTTCTGAGTAGATACAGTACACATATACAGCAAACGTTTCTTTAACCTAGATCCTAGTCTTTTACATGTGGGAGTCAACTATGATTTAAATTAAATCAAATTTCACTTTATATGAAGAATTAGCCTCAGCTAGATTGACCGAAAATTAAGAACATTTTAAGAACCAGCTCAGGCTGAGGCTAATAGAAAGTGAAAGTGTTCTTAGTTAACAGATACATCGATCGTGTAATTTACGCTTGCATTATGCATAGTCAAAACACAGTTCTAAGCAACTCTTTCTATTAGTTGTTATATCTGCTATTGTCTCAAGTTATCTACTTATTCATGGACACTCACTGGCCAGTAATCTTAGAGAGATGTGCAAAGATCTGGTCAGAATAAAGGTGATCACCATTATTATTCCAAGCCTTCTCTTTTTGCTTTGATTTTTCATCATTTCATACCTGCTCCCATAAATTAAGAACCAATTTAAACACCTAAAAAATTAAGAACTTGATAATGAATATTCCTTATATGGTACTTTACAAAAGTATAAAGCCCGAACTTTTTTTCAAAATCTTCCCACTATTTTCTTAATGTGTAGCTATTATTCCAAACAAACAGATGTGCTTATTTCTGTCTTTCCATCTGCTATCTTTACTCAAATACTTACTATCATATTCAATACTGTTCCTATTTCCTGTTCCTATAAAGAACAATGCTTAAAACATTGCTGTAAGTTAATTTCGATGGACAGTTTTAGAAATCTAGACCTTTGTATTTTTAGCCTTTTAGTTATTTCATGGTGCTAATACCCCTAAAGTTTTTTCAGACTTTTTGTACTTTATTTTTAATTAGTATTCAAAAAAGTGGGATAATACATGTTGTTGTTATTTGTCATAGCTAAATAAAACAATGGGGTGAAGCTCCCTGGTAAGTCTAGTTGGTTAGGTACCAGTCTACCGTATGAGATGTCATGGTGCAATTCCCGGTTGGACCAACATTCAGCTGGGCTTTAACATCATCTAAAAGGAACTGCCTTTGCTCTAACATCGGATAATGACATTAACTGTTGACCCTTGAAGACATATCTGTTTTTATGTATTTGTGTTTATCATATATTTATCCATAAAATACTTATATTTCTCCCTGTTACCATGGTTACACCTTGAGTGTGCTTCACGGCAGCTATGCGATTCATTCAACATGGCTGCAAAGTATTTTATGGATAATTATATGATAAACAAAATATTACATGGTCGCTTGAAAATATCTCACTCGTTTACTACGCTAACTCATGAGATATTTTTCAACACTCGAAGATAAAATCCGTATCTCCACGCGCCTATGTAATATCCTCTATATCTGTTATATGAAATGTATCCGTCCACCTTAGAGTAGTAAAGCTGGTGTTCTCAATTAATATGTTATTGGTCATATATATACAACTTAACACCTAGTTAAAGTAATTCGGTATGATTTATTTGAAAGCGATGATTCAAGAATGTGAATTTCAGTTAAATCGCACTACCCCCTTTGGTCTCTTTAGATGTTCCAGATGATGTTGTGCAGCAACTAGAATCGTTGAAAAGTGGTCTGCAGAAACTAAACAAGTTGATGGATAAGGTAACCATGGTGATCGATAAATATGATCATTATAAGCTGCATTGCTTCAGGGTCAACCTATTATTCATTGACTCCATTTTTTCTCTTAATTTCAATATATAATTGAAGAATGATTAGGAATTCTACGGTTTCTCGGTCTTCCAGTCCTAAGAGATCCCAGAAAATTGCTCCTCCGTGCAGTATTTCTTCACCTTATATGAGAAATATTATTAAGACATAACGCGACAGAAGTTAGGTATTCTTCGTTGTGGAACATGAACACGATGCTCAAGTTTGGTTTCCAGTTTTGAATATTAGTTACAATAATTATCTCAACAATTATATTTTAGGTACGGCGTGATACCGGCTATCGTCCGCGTATGAACTCAAGTTAAGCAGTATATTGTTGGTCAATTTTTGTGGTCCTTTTATACCATTAAAAGTTTAACAACAATTATATCATGATATATTCAGTTAAAAAAAACTATTTCTGACGTTGGTGGTTTTTATGTAACAACTTCGCAACAGGCCTACTTTCCTCAACTATTCAGTCTTCAGAAATGGTGCTTTCTGTCCATCTTGAGGTTGTATTTTGTTATAATGTCGGTTCCTAATTTTGTATTACAGTCTAGTCTTTCCTTTTAAGCCAAACCCCGTACTTTCGCGATGCAGCTCATTATAATGAATGACTTTTGTGTTCTTTCATATCAGATTTTTCCTTTTTTCCTTGCATGCATTATGGTCATTGTTTTGTTTCACTCATAAAGAAAATTAAGACATTGAGATCCACATCCGCTCTCCACTATCTCCTTCACTATCTTCTTCTCGTTGCGTTTCGAACTCGATCAAAAGTTACGCTCAAGATATTAAATGTCGTTTGTTGCTTCAAACCAGAGAGAATTCAATTCGTTTCAGCGCGAGGAATTGTAGCAGTCTTGGTCTTGCAATAAAACATTGGCTGTGTAACATTGCTTTCAGAACATTTTACCGTAAAACAATTTTCTGCCTGGAATACCATTAAGCGTGTCAGACTACATGCCAAATTTTTCTTGTCAGATGTCGAATTGATTTGCCCTTATTGCTACTGCAGGTAAAAGAATTATGTCATGCAGTTAAAAGTATAAAAAATAATGCTTTTTGATATAGAATGCATGTATGATGTAAAATTACTAAAAACACCACCAAGTATAAATAGCACTATTCATTGTGTTTAAAATAAGAATACTTGAAACACGTAGTTTTCACATAAAACTTCACAGAAACCTCTAAATGTTAACTGTTGTGTTAAAAGAACTCATTCCCTGAAGATGTAGAGGACCAGTTAAGGGCATTGCGTGACGGTGTCTCTATGTTGGACTTCCATAAAATGAAGGTAAATGAAAAATAGTTTAAAACGTAGAGCTTTAAAAAACCTCTCATGAAATAGTTTGAATACTATAGACTAAAACAAACATTTAACAGTTACAATTACATAAATATTTTATAACAAGTGTAAATAAAAAGATAAATGTTAAGTTTAAAATGATGAAGACGGCCGGCACTTGCCAGCTGATTTAAAGTTACTAAACTTTTCATTGTTTATTTTTTGTCAAATGTTTGTCTTTAGAAAAATATTATTCAGCTAATTTGATTCCTAGACTCACGCTACAGGATCTATACACGGGTTTTCTTCTACATTAATTGTTTTACTGAACATGATGGTCATCGTGAATTCTAAGCTGCTTCAACAAATTGAAATTTATATAGAAACAAAAAAGTTAAACTTTTATAAAAAATTTTAAAATAAATTATTGTTTTGGGAAAACTCGTTATTTATGTAGAAGGATAATTGGTCTTTCGTGATAAAACCGAAACTCTAGTTAAGGGCCAATGATTGGAATTAAGTTGTTTGTGTTCATATACACACAAGCGATAGCAACTCAACAGAGAAACATAAATCCGAATTATGAACAATTTCAAGTTCATTGCAATGTTGGCAAGTGGATGTATATGTAAACAAACCACAAACTTATCTGAAAGTATTTTTAAAGCCAATTTTGAAAATAAGCAACCTGCATGAGTTCACTTCAATGCAAGGCGTTGATATGATATGGCCATCAGGGTTGATGATGCCGACTCTGTCTGACGTGCCGTCGTTCGCGTCTGGCCCGAGCTGCCTCAGCCAAGGTTGTCGCAGCGGCTTTTTTACCATTGTAGAGGAGG
>JAOTRI020090675.1:0-15730 GCA_028564885.2 Zoanthus sanctaehelenae
TAAAAATGCAGTTTAGTTTCTTACAGCGGAACGTTGTTTATACAATCAGGAAAGGACACCTCAGAACTATGAAAAAACGGCAGAATTTTAAATACATTAAAACCTATTTCGTTTAGAATTAGAAGGACAAAGCTAACGAAAAAATGAAAATTTTAATCTTAAAAAAATAAAAAAGAATTGAGCATTTTTTATTGTTTTCAGAACATTAGCATTGTTGGCACAAAATGTGACAAAATGCAAAAACTTTTTAACCTAGCTCCACAATGTATTTTATTTTGAAATTCTTTAATTTTCAATTTTAGATTATGAAGTTTTGATTTTTCATTTTCTGAAATGTTTATTTCATGGTTTTTTTTTTAAAACAGATGATCCAATACAGTGATCCGATCTAATAATCCTCTGCAATGATCCGATCCGATGATCTGGATCAATGATCCGATCCGGTCCAATGATCCGATCCGATGATCCAATCTAGGTTTTACAAACGCCCTTTTCTCCGTTTTATATTTTTTTCAAACGACATGACGTCTGTTTTAGGCGCGACTAAATATTTTTAGAGTGCATATAAACGTATTTTAAGTACTGGCGAAAAAAAAGTACAAAGAAATATTTTAGCATTTGTGAAAAGGTTAATTAAGTCTTGCTTGTCTGTCGCACTATTTATCAATTTTGTTCATAATAAAATTTCTCAAATAGAAGGCCTGTTGTAATAGTTAAGTAACCATTGTTTATTGTGTTTGTAAACCACAGTATTGGGGGCGTTGCCAGTGTCTGGACAGGCAACCCAAGCTTTTATCTATGAACCAACAAATAAAACATAAATATGGAGCTTTTTAGACATCCATGGAGGCAGTTAAAATACAACAATTATAAATAAAAACGACTTAGTTTATGGCAAACGTGTGCTGTTTACTTCTGGTGGGGTTGTTATTCTGATTAAACTTGGTTTACGCGATTGTTTTACGTAGCATTTACGAAGCGTATACGACCATTCACACGCATCCGCTACCTATCGGGATATCTCAAAGGACAATGGAAATACTCGCTCGGAAAAGACTGGATCGATACTTGGCGTCATCGTATACAAAAAATATCCGGGTACTGAAGCGTCCACATGTATCCAACACGTATCCGGAGACAAATCGTGTACGGACATTTCCACTCTGGAGAGCGTATACAGAAATCTCCGGAGACACTGCGGAGACACCAATCGGATACGGCGGACACGTGTGGACGTTAGCTGTATCCACACAAAAAAAATTGCAAAAGCAAAATCTCCGGATTTGTGTGGACGGGGCATTAGTCCCTTAGGAGCTTCGGCATGAGTCACTGGTTCTTATTGAAACTTTTACAAGTTTTAGCTAGACTGAATACATGTATTATTGAAAGAAATAAAACGCAAACAGCGGTGGCAAACATTAGAAATAAACGCATAATAAGTTGAAAATATTTTTTACTTTACTTTTCGTATACTTCAACATACATCATCAGAAGAGACGGTTAATACGACAGAATTTGAATTTAAACATACAGGAACACTAACTTACTAACTATTTAAAAATAACGAAAAGGTGACAAATTTGAAATTAAATACAAAATTAATAAAGGCACGGCTTTTCGCTATACTTAAATATTCATTAAGAGACGGCTTTAAATCCTTGATAGGTAATGTCTCTTTTATTTTACAGTGGAAATCACTTCGCCCTCTTGCTAAGATTTCAAAGTGAAAAGCGAAAAGCTGTGCCTTTATTAATTTTGTATTTAATTTCAAATTTGTCACCTTTTCGTTATTTTTTTAAAACCACGCAAAACCACGCAACATTGTTCGTTATAGGGAGGCTTGCTTACTCAACATCACAACAATAAAAATAGCGTCCAACAAGAAATCCTTTAAAAAAAGAAAACTTGTTTTCGCGTAATGCTGCAAGAGTAGAGCGCGATTCGACTTCAGTTTTGTCGCATGCAATGTTGCATGCAACAACATTCATTGGTGGACAGACGCTGCAACAACCCCGTCGCGCGCAATGTCGCATGAAATGTTGAATGATGGTGTATGTGTCCTCGCATTTAGACTGTTGTTGACTTTTGGTCCAGTATAGAAACTGCTCTCATAAAAATTGCCTTAAACACTGCAAAGAAACAACTTGCGTTTGAATGAAAATAGTGCAATACGGTGTATCCTGCCAACAAAATAAATCTCAATATGTAAATTTGCGTTAGGTGTGCCGTTGTTTTTTCACTGCAAATTGCAGTAAACTTTATACAGAAGTTAACTCTTTAAAACATTGTAAAACATCGTCAAAAATAACTTTGTTTATAACTCTAAGCAAAACTGTTTTACTTATAGTTTATAAGTTGGTTTAAAAGAGCTAAGAAGTATTTAAAATCTAAAATTTTACCAGCGATTACGTGTCGACATCAAGTCAAACAATGCTTGAAGAATATGCTATTTAAAAAGGTTAATCAATTGTAAGTTACAATCAAAGTCCGATTTTTGCAGCGGAGTTAATTTATTCTATGCAATTGATACTTGTTAAGTATAAAAAAGTTACACTGACACGGGTCGCAAGCGAGAACAGAATACTCTTATTACAAAACTACAAAAAATATACTTGGAACGCATTGACGTTTTATACTGAGCTTTTGTGACACAATACGTTTTTTACGAAGTGCTCCTTTTGCGTATTGTTTAAGTACTCAAAGTATTGGCTTTTTATGTTAGTTGTTATATTATACTTCTGTTTTAGTCCATTTAACACGAATAAATTAAATGAAAAATTGGGTTTTTGTCTCGGAACACGCTATTGTGCCTTGAAGCATGCATCACTTTTAGACTCGAAACGGAAATTTAGAGTTCGTGTTTTCTTTTTTACAGCTGACCATCTTGTGTACTTTCATTTTTTCAACTAGGTATTAATGAAGAACTAAACCAGGTGAACGATATTCTATGATTTTAAAAGGTACAGAGTTTGTTGAAGAAAGTGCATAACCCGTGTACACAACGCTGAAGATGATTTTGAGTTTTTTTAGTGACCGCACGAAAATGAAAAATCATTGACATTGATAAACAGAAAGCATTAATTTGAATAACTGCGGAAGATAGAGAAAGACAAGAAAAGTTTTTATATTTAAGTGTGAGAAAAGGATTATAAAAGTTTGAAAAACTAACAGACATTTTGTCTGGGACTGAAAAGCAGCGATGGAACTTTTCAAGAAAGATTGTACTGCAGAAACAAAAACTATTAATATTGTTTATGATGATGGTGAGAGAAAAAAAGACATTTGCGGCGATTCTTTGCATGTCGAAGTTAAAGAACAGAAACCACACGAAGAAAACAAACGTTTTGAGTACTCGCAAAGCGACGAGTCGGTTGATGTTGTGAAGACTAGTGATGGCACGTCTGATTTCCCTGTGACGGTTATTTGTAAAAGTTTGCGTGAAGATTACCCCAAGGACTTTTCACATAAAGATGAAAGCCAAAATGAGTGTGAAAAAAAGTGCAGTTCTCTAATGAAGCTCTCGAATTCAGCAAATGATGAACATATTGATACACGAGTCAGTAAACCTGTATTTGAACTAACAGACCTACAGCTATCGAGCTGTAAAGTTCGCGAAATATCGGATGATATTAAAATGGTTATCGCTCCGGAAGGCCGTGGTAATAACATTCATAAATTCGGAGATTGTGTAGCAGAACTTTCAAGCAAACGTGAAGGGGAAGGTGAGGTTGCAGTGAATGGCGTGGATCTTAATACAAGAACCCCAGATGCCGTCAGTGACTCTCTAGTTTTAAAGAAAATCGAGAACCCTGGGAATAGTACAGTTGAGATAAAACAACAGTTGGATGAAGACAAAAAATCTGCCGAAAAATTTGAAAATATAACGTGCGAAATAGAAACGGAGAGAATTTTGACAGAGATAAATGATCAAACTCGCGGTGTTGGTGAAATGGCTCATAAACCAGGTAACGACCTCTTCGTGAATGAGACCACAAGCGGCCATCATGCCATCTTTGACACAGATGAGCACACAGCCAGTGATTTACATTTCAAGCACACAAAAGCCTTGTGTATTAGTGTAAACAACGACGTGAACGCAGGACATTATCAACATAAAGCAATGCTTTTTCACAGCTCGGTCAATGCCGGGTTCAACGAAACGACAATAGAAAAGGCACAATTTGATTCTTCTATCGAGAATGTCGCAGTCGAGGAAAATCAGTTTTCTTTGTTTAGCAAAGGAGACAAAGAAGCAGAAATGTTTAGTTCTGCTGAAATATGTAATAATCACAAGCCGATATTAGACGACAATGAAAACAACGAGCTCCGCGATTTTGAACATTTCAATATATCGTCACGGAAGATAAAACTTTCTCGTCAACTTTGCGTTGAGCGGTCAGTGGCAAACACTGAAAATAACGAGTTCGTAACCACCCCACCAGGGGAAGAATTGAGGTCATCTCACACAAATACATCTTGCGAGCAAACATTGATTTCTGCGAGCCAAGGATCTTCTCATGCGGAAAATGACATTGAAGATAAAGATAGTTCTTCAAACAAAGTTCAAATCGCGCGGGAGACACCCCTGACAAACGTTTTAGCATCAGATGCCGATCAGAAGTCGTCGTTGTCAGAGCAGGTGCATACATCTGAACAATCAGAGAGTGAGATACCGCTGGCTACTAGGAGATTGTTGGCTCGGTTTCCAAAGAAACTGGTAAAGACATTAAGCAATCCGCCTGGCGTTGTTGTTGAGCAACATGCAGCTCATGATGCCACTTCTGATGCCACTTTAGTCGATGCATACAAAAGTAAGTTGACTTTGATTTTGGTAGCGTTTTTTAATAATATAAACTTGAGTTTTAAGTTATTGACTATGAGAAAGTTCTGGGACTACACCTGGGCTCAATAGTTAAAAGGTGGATTTAATTTAACCCTCAATTAAACGATGAAATAGAGCAGCAATTGCTGGTTTAAACATAAAACAACATTTCTTATAGAATACTTTTTAGATTTGCTGAGATTCAAATATTTGTGTGACCTTCTTTTTCTGCCTAAGCTATAATTCGCTTCCAATCCTTCCGCAATTGGTAAATGAGTCCCAGCGTCTGATTGGAGCGATGGATTAGTGTCCCGTCCAGCGGGAGTAAAAACCTTTCATCCACGTAACACTACAGAACCCTGAGATAAGCGCCGACTCCATGAACCAGTTCGATCAAACCTCCTCACTTTAGGGTGTGAAAGAAAACCAAGGGCTGAAAGTTTAAATTTTTGATTAGCACTAATCGGCTTTTAAGCTACTGGGCCCTTGTTTTGAATATTCAGGAAACTGTTTGGTTGTTCCTTAGTGGTCAGGTGACCACAACTGAATAACCAAACAGTTATGACAAAAAGGCATCCAGAAATGAAAAGACATTAGTTGTCATGAGTTTAACGGCAATGTTTCAGCTATTTACTTCAAACATGTAAAAATGCTAAGCTACAGAAAATAGTATTTGTATAATATAATTACTGGAGAGCAAGGCTTGCACTCCACTACCATATATTTAAATCTATTTCCTTAAATACAACTTGATTTTGTATTCTCTGTCATCTTGACTTGAAACTACAACTTCCAAGTAGTTCTAATCAGCTCTTTCCATTTCTCAACATCGTTTATTCATATCTAATTAATTGAGGTTGATAGTGGTGGAAGTACAGTAATAATGATAGGATACTTTGCTCTATGGCCCCGTTGGTACTAATTATTTTCCACGCCACAACGTACTGAGTAACCAAGTTATAGTCAAAAGGAAAAAGTTAAGCTAAATTCATTAGGATCCTAGTGGCCCATGGAGCCCGCGCTTATCTCCGGTTTCTGTATTGTTAATATTATAAGTGGTATCTATAATGCTAGCTATGTCCTTCACGAGTCAGAAGACGAATGGAGCCAGCGCCTATCTCCGGTTTCCGCAGTGTTAAGACTACTACTGGTATCTATAATGCCAGCTAAATCCTTTACGAGCCTAGTGGCCCATGGAGCCGGCGCTTATCTCCGGTTTCTGTAGTGTTAAGGAGATGAGAGTCTGACCTATCTTGGATGGGATGCTAACCCAGAAGGATTGAAAGCCAAGTTAGCTTAGGCGGTAGTGAAAGAAGTTCGCACAAATAGTCAAATCTCTGCAGAACTGAAATTCGAACTGGTGGCCTTGTAATTTGAAATCAGAAGTCATACAAACTGCGCTAACCTCGTCCGACCAAGCTGACTAAACGACCGAGCAATAGCAATTGAGGAAAACCTGATTGATACTTTAATCATAATATATCTGATTTCTATGGTTTTCTCTTGCTATTTTTTAGGTACGCTGAAAAGGAAGAAACAGCTTAGAAAATCCAAATCCGAGCCATGTAAAGAAGAACCTCCTATGCATGCCGAGGCTAGACACAGGTCATTTGTAAATAGTCTGCTTAAAAAACTTCATAAAGGCGTTGATCAAATCTCCACAAAGGTACATGGCGAGGCTACCAGATCACACACCGTCTTACACAATGAAAATACATCTGAGGTAAACACGCCAGACGAAGTTGCTTCGCATAGAACAGAATTGGATATGGCGCATAAGATTGGACGTCAAACTGGACACGAAAAGTCGAACAAGAAAACGAAATTTTTCGGAAGCCCAAAACGCCGTAGTGAGAAAAGAGCTAAAAAAGTCATGAGTGTTATCGAGGAGTCTTCGCGCCTGCGCAATGATGATTTTGAAGACTTTGACCACATTCAAATGTATTTAGCTGCTAAAGAAACCTTGCATAAATGAATTAGCTAACGTTTTTGTTCGATGTAATTTGTTTTGCGTGAGCTATTTCACTCTTTTGCGCCGTCGATTTTGGGGATGCAATTTGAAGTAGACGCTACAGAACTAAGCCGCATTAGCACTGAACTTACTTGTTTAGGTTTGCGGTTTTATGTATGTACTGTTCATATATTGCTATTTCTGAATTGATTGCATTTTATATTGTCAATATTTTGTTGATAGGATTATAGCAGTTACATATGTTTCTCCATTCGATTGTTATTACCGCCTGGTTAGCCTAGTTGGTAAGGCGCCAGTCTATCGTGCGGGGGACTCGGGTTCGAATCCCGGCCGGACCAACACTCAGGGTCTTAAAATAATTGATTGAGAAAGTGCTGCCTTTGCTCTAACATCTGCAAATGATTAGATTTTCGCGTCTTCTCGTATAAGGACGTTAAACCGTAGGTCCCGAGGGCCATTAGTTAGAAAACTGAAATTACGGTTATTAATATCACCCTCGTTAAAATAATGATTATTGTATCGTATTGTACATATAAATTGTAAAGAAATATAGGTAGCTCGATGGTAGAGGAATCAGTGGGAATCCTGTTTTGACGTTTTTTTATTTTAATCACTTTTTTTTCTTTTTTAAATTAAAATTACTTATAATTTGTTTGTTTGTTTTTTTTAATTCAATGTAACAATAAAGTAGTTGGGAAAATTTATTTAAACACATTAGACTGTTCAAAGCACAGTTCGAACGACAAACAAACAGATAGCCAAAGACAAGGAGTACCTCCGTACAAAAAAAATGACGTAATTCATGTACACGAAAAAAGATCGTTACGTTTACGTTGTAGGTCATCGATAAATTTTAAACTTTGCATGATTCTCAATCATTGAGAGGTAAAAGGTTCATTCTCGAAGGCAAACAAGAATTGGCCAATTTTTCTTGTTTGACGTTCTCGTTGTCCACGGAACCCGAAAAGTCGGCTTTTTGTGAGGCATCAGTGAAGACAACGGTGAGTAGCTGGTCAACATGCATGCTGCATTCCAACGTGCAACTATTGTGTTTTGTAATTAAAGCTATTGTTTCTTGCCGTTTGCTTTGTCGTTGTCGTCCTCGCATCTTAGTCCCTACTTACCGAGCCATTTCGCGGTACGGTAAATATCCACCACTATTCACTTCCACTTCGGAAATAACTGTAAATTAGTATTAACGCGCGCTCTGATTGGTTCATCAAATACCGGACATACAGCGCTATTCACCTTGGTCAATCAACCGTGAAGCATGGCTACCTGTTTTGCTTCAGTTTCTAAACAAGAAATTCATAAAATTAACGAAGAAGGAACCCATTTTAACACAAGAAGGCCACTCGCGGTTAGTCACCTCCACTTCGGCCAATTCGGGGGATAATTGTTTTTAATATACACACACACACACGCATATATAAACATACATGCATACATACGTAAACATTCATCTATTTACAGGGAAATAGTTTTTTATCTATTGTTTTTCAATTTTGCTATTTTTAAAAATTCAACTCAACCTACACTCTTTTTCTACAGGAGCATTGTTTTTGGAACCTAGGATGGACTTTCTTGATTATTTTTTGCCGATTTTTGGCAGAAAATGTTTCAAGTAATCTTTTTTTCGGGAATATCCGCAGTGACACGGTGACACAGATTTTCTGCGTTTTCATAATGGTAATAGATTTCTTTATATGGCTTTGCCGTTTGGGATAAAGGTGCTACTGCATGCGATACATGTAATTAATATAGGAAATACCACCTTTATTCTCGAACAATTGATAAAAAGTACTGCTTGTATTTAATGAAAGCTAACTTTCATCAAATACAAGCAGTATTTTTCATTAATTCTTTGAGAATAAAGGTGGTATTTCCTTTTAATATCATATCTACATAAAAATTAAAATACACAATAAAAATCAATTCGCACTGAAAAATGTACATACGCCGCAAAGAACTCTGGGATAGACCCTTGTAATTACTGAATAGCACATGTGGTATTAATTAATTGCATGGATTAAGAAAAGATTCCATGCTTGTCGGCCAATCAAAATCGAGTATTTTATGTAAGTATGATATTAGTATAAAAAGTTCCGTTTTCAAACATGCAAAATGATATTCTCATATCTGACTCAGCATTATTATTCAAATATTCATTATTATTCAAATGTTCAGCCAACAACGTCAACCTCAATATTTTCAATAGCTAAAAGTAGTGTAATAATAGTAATTTTGGGGCGAATTATTTCATAAAACGTATCGATATCCATGCATCGATTTATATTAAATGGCGTAGACTTAACAAGGAAAATAACTCAGTGGTGTTTCTTCACCAAGAGCTTTTCACTTCCTCCCTTTGTGAGGGTCACGCGCACTTCCTCTGTTTAAAGAGGCTGTTTCAAAAATAAATAAATAAATTTTCAATATTTTGAAAGGCTATTTCTAGTTAATTATATTGAATTTTCTAAGAAATGGTTACCTCCACGTCAAGTAAAAAAATATATTAACTAAAATTGAAATACATTCAAGTTTGGAAACGGAGATAAATAGGTTTTTTAAGTAAAATACTGAATATCAGCGTTTTTGAAATTATTTGGCGAGAGAACACGTGTTTCACCTGTGAAGAGGTCAAATACCAATCAATCATATCCAAAATGTTTATAGTATTATATCTGGAATAAGCGAAACAGATATTAACTGTAAACCCAGCCAACCAAAACATTTTTGCATATATTTGATATCTTCAACTGTTGAAAAACCTTTGACGAATGAGTAATACGGCATAATCGTTTTGAGATTGACGAGTTTAATTTCGTTATGTTTAAGCTAGGACAGTCAATTTTCACACTTTAGCGCACAAGCAAGATGGAAAACGAGCAAACATCATTTTATGAGAATACTGAGCCAAACTTGCAACGGGGGTTTGGCGATTTGAGAGAGAAAAATGTTTACAAAAACATTTCACTGATGGTCCGAGAAGAGGGAGACGGAAGTGAAGATGTTAGCGTAAGGTGCCGAAGTGAAACAAACAGCAATTTAACCGAGGGAAAGGAGGGCTACTTGTATTCAGTAGCAGATAGAGAAGAAAATACAGCTGAACTGGTGTACAGCTCATACAAAGGATGGGTTTATGTGAATTCCAACCACAAGAAGCCTTTAGACAAATTACACAAAGATGTCGTTAGTGCGAAAGGTGACAGTGTCGACAGGCAAAGTGTTACTGACAACAACAACAAAAAAAATATTGCTTTCTTCGACATACGAAGTCAACGAAGAGAAAACAAAACCAACATCCATTCAGAGATTTTTCATGATTCAGAAACTAGGAAGCCCAAAGCCAAAGGCAAGATAAATTTAAGAGTAATGCCTGTAAATGTGGAAATACCAGCGGAAGTTAACACCGAGAAAATAAGCCACAATGAAAGTCAGTTAAACACCAAATATGGTCGCAGTGGCAGTCAGTTTGAAAGAGAAATTTCTTATATCAACATGGCTAACATGACTCTAGAAAACGAAAGCATTTACATCGACATGAATAATGAAAGCTCATTCGATGATGCATACGTGGATATGCACCCGATTTTTCCCACAGCCGACATTCCTTCAGATAGCGAAATTTTGAAAGGGGAAATGAGCGCTTCTAACGCAACCTCATTTAATGTAGACATGGTTGAGGAGAAGGTCATCTATTCTGGAGATAGTGGCTTAAAGGAAAGCTTGGACTGCCCAGGTCAGGCTAGTAACGTTAATGGAAAAACTTTACCAAACAAGCCCCAACCAACGCCTCGGACTTTGCTAAGAAATACGGGGCAAAATTTTCAGAGTAAACCGTGCCCGGTACCAAGAGTTAGGCCCAATAAAAGTCAACCCTACTTGCATGATTCTCAATCTGTACTAAAAGATGGTTTAGTAAACGAGGCCGGCCGAGATCGCCATGATGCAAATCATAATCATAATCCAGCACTTTGTGACATCAAACCGCCAGCAGACAATGCATCTCAATTTCAAGAAAGTTTTGATGAAAATCAATCTATATCTACTACAATAAATGTCGAAAATGTCAAACAGTCTCCCTCACCAATCCATTTGCTACAGAATCAGTACAATAGAGGAAATTTTCTTGAGACAGTTGTGTCAAAAGATCATTTTGCTACAGTTCCGCAAGATGGCGAAGAGAACTTGCCGCCACTTTCTACAAACTCCTTAAGGAACAGCATGAAGACATCCTTGAGTGTTAATTCTTCTGCTGACCATGCAAAGGAAGATAAATCTCCTGTGATACTTCCGAGAGAGCTAAACGCCCACAGTCAGGAGTACGACGCTTTCGGCTATCTTAAAGTGTATAATGACGATCCAGGAAAACATTGTAACGAAGAAGATACACCCTCTAAATCACTATGTTCTCGCAGATTGCCAAAACAGGGATTACCTACTTCAAATCATCAGGCAGGTGAATCGATAGACAACATTAGTTTCTCACAAAGCTTGCCTCCGCCTGTCCCCGCTAAAGAATTGCGATCAACCATTATCAAACAATCACAACTTGATAAAGATAAAAATGATATTCCACCAAAACTTGTTCCTCGAAAATCTGCTCAAATCAGAAAATCTCATACGACTCCTCGCTCATCGCAATATCGAGGTTGCGAAGAACGTGTTAAATCGGAAGAAAACCCTGACAGGAAGGCCTTGAAAGACGAAAAGAAACCTCCTCGTCCACCAAAAACATTTTTACAGCAAGGCAACGGTGCTTTCAACTGTAAGCCACTTACTTCCTCCAATTACGTTGACCAATCAGCTTTTTCTGAAACTGGGATGGAATCTAAGTTTTCATCATCAAGCAACGGGATAGGTAAGTTTTGTTCTGATTATTGAAGGAATTAAGTAGTTGAAAAAACCAGGCGCGTAGCTACCTGTAAGGAAATACGCACGGATGAACCTCACACATTTATGAGTAAAAAAAGTGATGGTTGATTAAGTAGGCAAGCTGTACGCTAGATGTCGTCGGCCGCTCGCGCGTCCGTGAGGATCCTTTGAGAATTCCATTAGGCATAACAAAGATCATCACATTGTTACTAAGGGATTTGTTTTGTTGTGTTTTACTAAAAGCACGTAATTAAAATATTCAGCGGAACAGGTAAATTTCAAAACAATTGGCACTTTGCCCAAAACAACTTAGTAATCTTGACAATTTGTGCATACCCCTGAAAACTTTCTAAGACCCTCAAACTGTTAAAACTTGTATATATTTGTAAAGCGCTTAGAGCTCTAAGTATAAGCGCTTTATAAATCAAGATTACTATTATTGTTATTACTATTATTATTATCATTATTATTATTAAAACTCCTGGTTACGCGCCTGAATACAAATTCTCATAGCGAGCATGGTTAGTCGATGCATTTAGCTCGTCAACCACAAGGTTCGCGGTTTGATCCCACAGCTCTGCCAATTTTAAAAGATTTAAGTCTTTGTGTGACCTTCTTTTCCGCCAAATCCAACTCAGCTTTCCGTTCCAGCTTCCGGGGTAGGTAAATGAGTACCGCCATTTACTGGGAGCTGACCTGCGATGGATTAGTGTCCCGTCCAGGGGGAGTCAAAGACTCTCATCCCCGTAACACCAATGGAACCGGAAATACACGCCGGACCCATAATCCACCAGATGTTTAGCCTAGTTTACTTAACAAATTCTCTGTACTACTTTTCTTAGTCTCGGACAAAAAATAAAGAGTTCCATATAGCGCAATAGTTTAAAATTTTAATGTGATCAAGCTGTCAAATTACAATATTGTTAAAAAATTGTTTAACCCTTTTAGTCCCAGTTATATTGTTAAATTCTCCCAACTTGAGCTCATACTTTTCATTGACCAAGTTTGAGAGAATTTTGCTTTTGATCTTCATTAGTTTGCTTTGTTTGATCAGTTCTCATTTTCTCATTACTAAACGTTTCTTTTTGAATATGTTATGTCAGGAGAAGTTGGGTGCTGATAACCGATTGGGACTGAAAAGGTTAAGCAGTTTTCGTCAGTGTTATTTTTAGTAGATATTAATAATTTGATCAATCTTTTAAATTATAATTGATATGTACTTTTTACAAGTTAATTCTTATGTACATATATTTTGATATTTTAGTGAATTATGTATTTATTCGTATTTTGCTTCAATTCTCTTTTACCATTATTTTTAATGCCATAATGGGCTTTCACCTAGTTAGAGCTTGCTCTGTCGTGACTGTCCCTCACTGAGTTTTTCTCTTCACTATTGTTATTTTTTTAAATTTTTTTTCCAATTAATATTTTAAAACTGTTATCTAACTATTATTTATCATATTTATTTGTTTTGTACTCAGTGAAAGTCAAATAAATAAATAAATAAATAAGTAAATAAATAAATAGATACATAAAAGAAGACATTTCAAGTGTAGCACAACTGTAATGTAAATAAATATAAAATAAATGCTGAAATGCCAGAAACACAGCAGCGTCGATAAAAGCACGGGGAGGGGAGAGAGAAAATTAAGGTGGAACTAGTTTCTTTTTTCCTAGCTGCCTGCCAGAGCTCATGCGCAAAGACGTTTCAGACATTAACAGAAAGTTGAACTTTTTTGCCGTAAAGCTTTCAAGTAATAGTTTTTGGTCCATGGAACTAGTTTCTTTTTTCCTAGCTGCCTGCCAGAGCTCATGCGCAATGACGTTTCAGACATTAACAGAAAGTTGAACTTTTTTGCCGTAAAGCTTTCAAGTAATAGTTTTTGGTCCACCAAAACTAACAGTGATCTAATATTTCCGGTTTTCATATTATGTGACGTCACGGCGGCCATGTTGGCCTACTGCTAACAAAATAATTTTGATTATTTCTTTCGTTTTGTACATCAACAATGGCCGCTATGTCTAATGTCTTTTATATCTCATGGCAGTTGTGAAAACCAAAAACACATATTGAAACATTTTTCTTTGTATTCTTTAACTTTCGAACTCTACTTACAGTCCGTTGTTATAAAGTGACACAAATACAAAATTAAGTTTCGTGCGTCGTTAGTTGTGACTATGCCAAAGGGATAATATATTTGACAGAAGTTATTCGATTATATCCTTTTATATTTTATATTTAGATGTGTATCTGTAAGTCATGCACGCGCGTACTCTATTTGTTATTTTGTTTTTCAAGCGCAAACTTGTTGTTTTTGATGTTGTTGTTGTTGTGTGGCGTAGGCCGCGAATACTGGTTTTAACGGATTATCTATTGGTTTTCCTTACTTTACTAACGTTGTTCAGTTACTGTGGGTGGCTCCACCAAAATAGTTCTTCAATTGGTATTTAATGGAGCCGAAACCAATTGTAGAATTGCACACAGTTTGAGCATCCTGCTGATAAACAATAACTGTTTTGCTTTTTTTCAGCAGCATTATAGTTATGTCTGTTCAGATATCTATTCAAAACACTGCTAATATGGCAAGGACCATTGAACTATAAAAGAGGTTCATTTTCCAGTAACATTGTTTGCCACTGTAGCCTAATAATTACTGAGATTTTGACCTGTTAGGTAAGGTAAGTTTTGACAGTAATCTTTTATGTTAAGATTTTTTTTTACCAATGATGCATATCTAATTAGTTCTCGGGCCCATACGCAAACATTGTGCTGAGGGGGTGGAGCATGCGGAATTTTTTTTGGGACCACCCCTAGAAATGACGTCTTTTTCACAACTTTCACATTTCCAGGACAGCATAAAAATTACAAAGTTCTGTGTAAAAATAACTTATGTCTTATGGTGTTTTTGCTGAAATGACAAAAACTAGATTTAAACTTCAATGCTGTAGTGTCACGGCGGTCCACTTCATCATGGGAGTTGCTTGCTCCTACTTATTGGTTCCTGATTTAAATTATATCTTTTTCTCATCTATTATTCACATTATTGAATCAAAGTGCTTCTAAATATGCTTTGATAGCTATTTTTCATCGTAAACTTTATTTTTTATTCACTTTAAGGCAGGAGTACACATGAAAAAAGGTATGAAAAAGAGGCATTTTTGTGGGGGAGAGAGGCCTTATAAAAACTCTTGTTTTTTCTTGAATTAAAACCTTGGGGACTGGGTATTGCTTGTATGTGTGATGACACGTATATGTTAGTCACGTAACACCTCGTATCGATTTTCAAATCTTTTTTGAGAGGAGGTTTCAGGTGAAAACCCCCTGAAAAATGCCTTTTTTGGCATTTTTGGGCAAATCTTGGGTGCCTGAGCTCATCATTAAGGGCTGAGAAGGCTTAAACCTTGAGTATCGAATAAATGTTTATTGGCACTGTGATTATAGCAAACTAAGTCAGTTTGCTTGGTTCGAGCACTGGCTTCTTGCTGTATCATGGAAAGGGGCCCTACGAGTGCTTGTCTTAGTCCCAGCCAGCAGCATTTCTCTTAGTTTTATTGAAAGCCTAAAAAGTCTAGAGAGCTTTTGGTGCAAAATGTTAGCTTGGTTGGAGACTTATATAAAAAGTTTTCATTCGTGGGTACTGGTGTTTCCCTATGCAAAATATCCGGGGTTTCCCATGATGCAATGGGGCAGATTTGTGTTCTATGGCTGATCGACTGCTCATGCCTGCAAGAAATGCGTGGTTTCAGCTCGGGTTTTTCAGATTTGTCAATAAAAAATCAATTTTACTGTAGACGAACAATTGTTTTATCACGTTTCTTAAGTTAATGGAAAGTTGAAAGTAAAATAAAAGAGTCTGGATAGCTAGTGTTTCAGGCAAAATTTGTTGTTTTTCACATTCATTATTTGAGTCCATTTATAAATTTAAGAAAGCTAAGTGCAATCCATCCTGTTTAGCTTCAAATGTTGAGTTATTTCATATATTTTTTCTCTCTTTTGATGTGTCACGAGCCCTTCTCAACTGTTATTTGTTGAAAAAGTGTTGAAATTGAACTCCAGC
>JAOTRI020090686.1:0-15728 GCA_028564885.2 Zoanthus sanctaehelenae
ATTATTATTTTTAGTATTATTGTTATTGTTATTATTACTATTATTATTATTATAATTATCATTGTTAATTAACAAATTATGTAATTAGACATTTTTTAGCGAAATCTACTTTTAAAAGCTATTATCCATGTTCCTAGAATGTTCTATCTTGTTTCAATTTTAAAATTCCTCGTGATATTGAGGGTTCCTGATATCACTGTCTTTTGGACTCGTCTGAGGATAGCGTCCCCTCTACTGCCAAACATCTGCTTAATACTAGATTTCACGCTTGATGAACATCCTCCCAACACGTCACTACAGCGTCGTGTTGCTGTACACTGTACACTAGTGTTATTATTATTTTTGTAATTATTATCATTTCTCTTATTATTGTTTGAGTATTCAGAGATTACTGTAAACTGTAAATCTATAACCTACTTTCAATCCTCAAGTTTTTGCCATGACTCATTCAGAGTGTGTCAATCACTCTCATCCGTTCAGTACTACCATAACCGGAGATAAGCGACTTCTTCGTGAGTCACCAATTAGACGAGTGTGAAAATGTGAAAAGAAACAAAAAATTGTAGTATTGTTTTTTTGTTTTTTTTTTGTTAACTGATTTTGGTGAATATCATTATTTTTCGATTTCTTTTTTATTTACACCTTTTTCTTCTGTTCTTTTATCTTAGTGTTTGTTTCTTGCTTTTCATATCTTCTAGCCTATCGTATCGAAATTCATTGTCTATTCTCACATGTGCACGACAAATTTGTAATATGTATTATCCTATAGTTAAATCAGCTCTCAATTGGTTTGTCAATCTTAGCAAGATGTCAACGAAACATTGTCTTCTATTACTAAAGTGGAAACTAATTGAAAATTATGTTATTGTTTCTAAGTATGTACACAACGTATTGACCTGGCTTTCCTGATCGACGGTTCTGGAAGTATAGAGCGATCCCGAAAAGGTAACTTCAGGAGAGTTCTCATGTTTGTGAAACAAATCATCAGCAACTTCATTATCTCAAAGCGATACACACGAATCGCCATCGTACTCTACAATACACAAGCCTACAAAATATATGGCTTTGAAAGACGACAAGGTAGAAGAAGTGTCTACAATTCCCTTAATCGAATGAGGTATCCGCGTCGTGGTACGAAAACAGGCAAAGCGCTTTTGTTTACTTTACGGAACATTTTCCGTAGAGCAAGAAGAAGAAGGGCGTTGATTACTATAACTGACGGAAAGTCTAAAGATCCTGTCTACCTACCAGCCCTGCTCCTCAGACGAAAAGGAGTACAAGTCATGGCAGTGGGAGTTGGAAGACATTACAAACAGAAAACTCTCATCCAGATAGCCGGAAGTCGAAGATATGTCTTTACTTCCAGCTTCCGTCTCCTCAGCCGTTTGATAAGACCTATCAAGCAGAAAATTTGCCGAAGTAAGTGCCATCTTTTTCATTTCAAAAGCTTTGCTAGGTATCACTATGAGTAATATCTTGGGAAAGATCGTCCCAGTTATTTGCGCATTTTTAACAGTTGTAAAAGTGAAAACTAACTACGGCGATATTTCGAGCACCTTATCCGTATCCTGCGAGTGTACAATGATTGTGACTATTTGTTTTGATTATTATGAGTTTTTAATGCTGTGTAAACAATGGCTGCATGAATTATCTTAATAGACCATTTTAAAGTTCCTAAAAGGTAACCAAGCTTTTACATGAAACTGAGGCTTTGGGTGACCTGACACAGTTAGAGAAGTGAAAATAATCATAAGAAAGAGTTTCCACTTCTCTAACTTTATTTTATGTGAAACTGGATTCCAACTCATACTTGTTTAATTCTAACAACTTCGACAGGAAAACCTGTAATCTGTCCGCCAAGGCGCAGGCCCTACACTCACATTGGTTGCTTTAAGGACAAGAGCAAACGAGCTGTCGGGAAAATGGTTGCCACTTTCCGAAGGCTGGGACGAAAAGCCATTTATCAATGTTATAAGAGGGCAAAACGACTGGGTTATTTTGTATTTGCTTTACAAAACGGTGGAAAGTGTTTTACGGGCCCCAATGCACACCGAACATACATGAAATATGGTCCTTCGCGTAAATGTATGAAAGGGTTAGGTGGTCCCAGAGCTAACGACGTCTACGTAATACGTAAGTTTGTTAATAGACTGCTTAGCTATGTTATTGAATAGTGTTGCGTACGTAAAGAATTATTTAAAATGGTGTGTTAGCTACTTAGCTACGCTTACGCTATATATTCCCGACGCTGACGGCAAAAACAGACGTAAATAGAAGATTTGGAATACATCAAGCCGAAAGTCTACGATTTGAACATGAAAAGACCCTTTTAAAGTTTTCGGACAGTAAAGAAACTTTTAATCGTTTTTCTATTCACAAAGTTAAGGCAAAGAAAAAAAGAGCTCTTATGAGACACACTAAGAATTACTGTATAACTAGCCAGGAATTTGATTATTTCAAGCCGTCGTCTTTTCGTTCCTGTCTTTAGGCGACGTAAATATATTCACTAAGTTTGAATACATTGACGATGTTCGTTACATTCTGTGTCGGTTTGAGGAACTGCATATCGACGTCAATCTACATGATCGTTTACAACGTTAATAACTAGGTACATCAAGCAGCTATGTAAGCTTGTTCAGCAATCTAGTTTTTTTTAAATATGCTATTATAATACATTGATTCTAATATAATTCAAGAAAGCTCTTCTACGCTATATAATAAATGATTTCATTTCAAGAAAACATGATTTTATTTTGCGCAGGTCGAGGTCCACCAAGACCATATCCTAAACCTCCTGGTAAGTTCTAAATATATGTCTTTTTCTTCGTGCGAACGCATTGAAAACTGATTTAAATTGATAAGAATAGTAAATATGTTTTCACACGAATTTTCTACTTAAACTATTAATAAAGCATCAAAACCATTTTCATGATAAATTAATACTAAAAAAGAAGCAATCAAACTTTAGCAACTTATTTGATGTGTTCTACTGCTTGTAGTGGTGGTAAAAGGGAAATGATTCACTAGCACTGGAATGGTTGTGGTGTTGAGGGGGGAAGAGGGAGGGAGGGAAGCGATCCACAAGCACTGGAATGGTTGTGGTGGTGATGGAAGGGAAAATGATCCACAAGCACTGGAATGGTTGTGGTGGTGATGGAATGGAAATGATCCACGAACACTGGAATATTTGTGATGGTGAGGGGATAAGAGGGGGGAGGGAAGCGATCCACAAGCTCTGGAATGGTTGTGGTGGTGATGGAAGGGAAATGATCCACAAGCACTGGAATGGTTGTGGTGGTGATGGAATGGAAATGATCCACGAGCACTGGAATGGTTGTGGTGTTGAGGGGGGAAGAGGGGGTAGGGAAGTGATCCACAAGCTCTGGAATGGTTGTGGTGGTGATGGAAGGGAATTGATCCAAAAGCACTGGAATGGTTGTGGTGGTGATGGAATGGAAATGATCCACGAGCACTGGAATGGTTGTGGTGTTGATGGGGGAAGAGGGGGGAGGGAAGTGATCCACAAGCACTGGAATGGTTGTGGTGGTGATGGAAGGGAGGTGATCCACGAGCACTGGAATGGTTGTGGTTGTGGTGGAAGGGAAGTGTAACAATTGAGAGTCATTTTATCCAATCGTCTTATTATTCATGTGATCAGTTAGAAGGCACTGAGAAACAGAGTCAATACTTATTCGTTCGTGATATTAACCAATCACGTATGTCAAAAGAAGTTGCGGGAGAACGGTCAGTCAAGCATATCCACAGAATTTCTTTTATTATTTTTTATGTTTCCATCCGTTTCAGTTAAACTCATATTTTAGTGAACTAGTGATGCCCTAGTGTAAAAACCTGAAAAGTTCGGGACATAAGGCATATAACCTAATGAAGTCCTTAAACGTTATTCACTAATTTTCTTTGTATTCTTTTCTTTTTAGTTAATGATAAATTTCCCACTTTTGCACGGATTTATGCTTTCATAAAGCAACTCGTAAAATAGATGTTTTGTTTTTGAGTATCTTATCTTATGGGTATACCCTTATCAAATATTTGATTTTAAATAGTCAATGTACAAACATAATCCCTTCCTAATTTATAGTTAATTTTCTTGACTAGCTGTCCGTCCACGAGCTGTGTATCCACTAAACAGTGTGTTCAGAAATCGAGAAATAAAAGGAAGAAACCAGCCAGCGACTTTACGAGGAGTTAGATTTGCTCCAGGACCAAGGAGGAAACGAAAAGGCGCTATTGAGTTTCAAGGCAAACCATACAGCTATGTTGAGATACCAAACAGACGTGGAGGACGATTAGACACGACTGGATCTATCACTCTTTTAGCCTATGTGCTGAACAAGGGAAGTTCCGGTCCTATTATCAATTATAACCCGAAAGGTTGGGGAGTTCACTTGTGGATGATTAGTAACACTAAAGTGTTTGTGCGCTTCACTACTCGACGTGGTCTTCGCTTCCGCCCGTACTTGGCCTCTTCAAAATACTTTAAACCTGGAAGGTTCAACTTGGTTGGTGCTACGTACAATAGAAGAACCGGCAGAGCAAAACTTTTCATAAACAGAGGTTTTGTCGCTAGTCGATATATTGGCCGTATTTCTTTGTCAACCCAGTTCCCTGTCCGTCTTGGAGCACGTAAAGGAGACAGACGCTATTTACGCGGACGGATCGCTTGTATGCAGATCTTTGCAAAACCGCTTACCGCTAGACAGATTTTGAAGAGACGAAAGCGTTGCTTCCGACGCAGAGTTCCTCCTCAACCTGGTAAAAAATGCATTCAAAAATTACGTTTCCTTTTATAAATTTATTTACATTTCGTCCTTTGCCTTTACATATCGCCCTTTATTTCTACAGGTTACCCTGTTACTTTTGTTGTTTTTATTATCATTAATATCATTTGCTATCACTGTTATTATCGCATTCACAATTTTGACGTTCATGTAGATTTTTCTTATTGAAAGGAAACTAGTTTGCTCAGAATTTAAATTTGAATTATCTCATCACTTAATTTTTAAAAGCATTATGTCAAAAATTGAAATATTTGATTTTCACAAATAGAGACACTTGTCATTGGCGTTTTCGGTCTTGGCTCTCTAAGTAGTCTACATTTTTAACAATTATTATGTGCTAATTTTTTCTGTATGTTTGTCGTTTAGTTCCGCGACCAGCTGGTTTGTACCCGTTTGATAAGCACAGTAAGGGCAGAGACACAAGTGGTAGACGTAACCCGCCAGCAGTTTTGGTCAGAGTCAAGCCCGACATTGGTCCTCTAAAGCGACCTGGTGGGTCATTACGTTTCCAAAGACGACCTTCTGGTTACATCAAGATTCCTAACAAGGGTAGTCTAGATACCAGAGGAGGTGACCTAACCTACATGATTTGGGTGTACCCCATTCGCTTCTTTAGCCCAAAGCAGCTAATTATAAGATTTGGGCTCACCCTTAGTATTGACAGGTACCGAAGATTAACGTTGGGCAATGGCTATAGTAAATCAGTGAAATCTCGACGTAGACTTCCTTTACAACGTTGGAGTTTCTTAGCGGTGAAGTATATTAAACGTTCATCTGAGAGCCGCCTTTTCTTAAACAATCAACTAATAGCTAGAAAGATCTTTCCACAACGCCCTGTTACTAGAGGTGCTTTGTACATTGGAGGACTACCTGGAGGCCGTATAGGCTTCATTGGACGAGTAGCTTGCTTCCAGATATTCAAAGCGTATATTTCAAGAACACAAATGGCACGTCTTTCCATGAAGTGCTTCCGTGAGTAAATTTATAAACACATAGGCGACTTGCACCAACAGGGCTTGTGACCCATTGGCTGGCGAGCAGGGTTAGACGAGTTGTCAACCAAGATGGCGACTGGAAAAATACTGGACAGATCTCCATCACTTATTCATATATGTCAATGACAGTAAACATTTTAAAGCATTGAAGACTTACGAGCGGCAAGATTTTAATTTTGGTTTGAACTCGAACTTGTTATTAAATAGTTTCCTTCGCAACTTTTACTACCAAAACAATTTTCTCCCAAAACATCTTCATGTTTTCCCCATAACTACTAGAAAATTGCAATACAGATCCTGATTGTACATGAACAAGGTTTACGTAGTGCATATCAGATATCACAGTTATCATATTTTTACTGAAACTAACAGCGTTTTTGATTTGCTCTTGGGGTACGAAGCCACGTGAAAATGTCACAGTAACACAATTCATAAAAATGCAAATTATTCATATACTCGCAAAGTTCTCCTTTGCATTTTCTAAAGTATATTATCTCTCCCGATGGCATCCCGCGTAAACGGCTATCCCAGCCGTCTTGTTACTTATATATATCAGCGAAAGTCCAATGGTGCTATCAATATTGCGATATTTCAGAAAAAAAAAATAATTTTGATAAAAACAATATATTTTTAACATACATAACACGTAAAAAACGTTGTTTTTGTCCAAGTTATTTTAGAAAATTTTGTACAAATTATGCAAACAATATCATTACGCTTGATATTTCTTTCATCCATTTGCACAGCTTTAAAATTGTTTCTCTAAGTTCTTATATGGAAAACAGGCAGCTGTTTTGGTTGAAAAATTGTTTTGATAGAAGAAATGACGAAGGAAGCCATTTAACAACAATTTCAAATTCAAACCAAAATCAAAATATCAGCGCTCATAACGAGTGACTAGTTTCGACGTTTTTATGAAATGTTCCATATAAATGTGTTCAGGGTTTTAAAATGACTAAGACATATCTGCAATTCTGTAAAATGTTGACTTTCATTGATATATATGGATAGGTTGTGAAGATAGGTAAATACTGATCTGATTTTGTACAGTGTTTGTTTCAGCGCCGCCCTGCTTGCCAGCCAATGGTTCACGTGATCCGTTAGTGCAAGTCGCTTCTTGAATTAATTTAATATTATTGCTAATAAGAAGCCAACTTGTTAGACGAACCAGTAGATGGATAGGTAAATAGATAGAATGAACAAAAGGTGTGAAGAAAGGTATTTATACCAGCCATTTGATTCGGTAACAACATTAGTATTTAGGGTATATATATATCTGTTAGAGAAAAATTCAGCAAAGTAAGTCACGTGCAGATTAAGAAGGTAAGGTTAATCACAGATTAAGTAGGTAAAAAATATGTCAAAAATGTAGATGCGATAATTCACTGTATAAGTAGATTGGACAAGTAATAGCATTGGTAGGTAAAGTAAGTCAGAAAAATTAAGAATAATAAGTCACTAAAGAATTGGGTATGTTAAGTCGCAGCATAGATAGGTATGATATGTCACAGAATAAGTAGTTGGGGTAAGTGACAGCTAAGACAGGCAGAATAAATGCAAACGTAAATTGAAGAGATTTGTTAAATTTTGTTCGAGGGAATGAATGCAGAGATATGTAGGTCAACTTGTTGCAACAGTAAGTAGGGTAAATACTTGTAAAAGTTGCTCGAGTGAATGAATGGAAAGGTTTGTTTGTCAACTTGAAGCAACATTAGGTAGGCAAAATGATTGAAAAAGAATGTAAACATAGGCAGGCATAGGTAAGATTTAGCATAATTTGTATAGTGGCTTGTCTGATTAGTAGGTAGGTTGGTCGTAAGTTATTAGAATATAAGAGAATGTATATAGTTGTTTATTTTATATGTCCAGTAAGTGTGTTAAGTACTGATGAGGCAAAAGTGCCAAAACATTTGAAAGTGGTAAGTTTCTTGCCTTGGCCAATCGACATATAGTCAAAGTTCCTTGTTTTCTGCTGTCCAGAGTTATGCACGTAGCTTCATGTCTTGTTTCAGATACTAACCATTTCCTTTCTCAAAAAATTTATTTCCAGGTAAGAAACCAGTTCGTCCCGGAGGAAAAGGTAAACTCAGTAATTGATCCATCGTGTTTTCCTTTTGATTTGTTCTTGTTCCTAATATCTCGAAAAGCAGAGCCCATAAGCTGGAGTTAGCAACTCCCATAATAGACCTATGTCACGGCTTTTTCAAAAGCTGATTTATCCTTAGAGCGCTTTCAGCGGGAAATTTAAATTGAAGTTCGGTTCCCGGTGGAATCAGACAAATCATACAAATTAACAGTGACGTTTTTGATTAAGCATTGACGCGTGTGATTGGTTTGAATTCGCGAGAACTGATCTAAAAATAAGTTGGTTCGTAAAAACGCCGTGATACTAAAACATGGCAGTTGCTCGCTCCTAATTATGGGCTCCTGCATAGGAGCATCATTTGAATAGGTAATCGCAGGAGTGATCTTAATTTTTTCTAAACATGTTTGATTCGCAAGATGACGAGGGTAATTTGGAAAAAGTTGAAAATTATTTTTATAAAATGTTATTCTTTTTGATATTTTCATTATTATTGTTATTATGTTTACTCTTTTAATGGTTTTCATTCGTTTCTAGTTTGTAAGACCAAGGTTGACATCGGTTTTGTGTTGGATGGTTCTAGCAGTATTAACCTTAGAGGAAAAGGAAACTTTAAAAGACTTCTACTTTTTGTGAAAGCAATGATTGGCTCGTTTAGTGTATGTAAAAAACGTGCTCGCGTTGGCGTCGTGCTATATTCTACCCGTCCTCGTGTCATTTTCCCCTTTGGCCGCTATTGCAGTAAAGCCAGTATTTTCAGAGCAATAAATCGCATCAGGTTAGTATGTCTTCTCGATCACAGGAAAGCTGACTTGAACATCATGTCCATATTAGGAAACTCATACTGAAAACAGAAGCAATGGCGACGCCATTGTGAAAACAGTTAATTATGTCTCACTTAGTCTTTCCTTTTTAGGTGATGTGTTCATTGTTTTTGTCATCCTTTTCGTCCTTGCTGACTTTTTTTTAAATCTGGATGCCATTTAGAAACCGTAAGCGTTGTGAAATTGCAATATTACATTGAGCTTTTGCGTTAAAAATATAATACTAACTTGTATTCTGTGGATAAAACTGACGTGGGCTAAATTTGGTATACAGTACTTGTGTTATAGTTTCTTTAACCTTCTTAATAATAATTGAACAATTAGAACCAATGATCTAAATATTCAGACAACTTACGCGTTAATTCTTATGAATTAATTAATTATGTCCACCCTTTCTTTTAAAAGGTATATTCGTGGTAAGACCAACACAGGTAAAGCTTTAGAACATACACGAAGGTATCTTTTCATGCGTGCTCCACGGAGAGCCAAGAAAGTGCTTATTTTGCTTACGGATGGAAAGGCCAGTGACAGTTGTCGTTTGCCTGCAAGACGTCTGCGTTCCATGGGTGTCGAATTGTTCGCATTAGGTGTCGGTAAACGCTACAAACTTCAAAATCTTTTACAGATTGCCACTGACCGCAAACATTTCTACACAGCGGGCTTCCGTAATCTGGTCTCTCTTGTCAGGGTTCTTAAAACAAAAATATGCCGTAAAGGTAAGTTTTAATACTTTGCGGGATAGTTTTTTTTATTTTAGAGAGTTTTACGTCGAATAACAACTTTAACAACGTTTTCAGCTACATCGAAACCCTCCCAACTCTTTTGCAATAAAAATAAAAACGTTTATTATATGTTACTAGTAAAATACTGGAAACTATACCATTGAAAAAATTATTTACCAATTGTCTCGGATGTTCGTGTGCGTCAGTATTTTCCCGCGCATATCGTCGCTTCCATTGCAAAAAATGACAAATAGAGAACACCCTTGAGTTTTGGAGTCGTCATGTGACAGCAACCAAATTCCATAGAAAAAACTGTCAAACTTTTTCCCAAAGATATTGAAGTTATTTTTCTTAATAAATTGAGGAGTTCGCTCGTAAAATATTGTTTTCATCACAAGAAAATAAATTTCATATCACCGCGCCACCGTGTAATACCCTCTATACGTGTTTTAAAGTTTTACTAAAATTTTTTGTATTTCTATCTAAACATTTTTATTTCTCGCACAACACACTTGTTGCTTGTTTTATAAAGAATTCTTAAAGTTATCTGTTTCTTAAGTATCATAATCTTTTGTCATGACTAGGCCCAGCTCCTCCTAGCCCAGGACCAAGTAGACCAGGTAATGTACCCCCTTTTTTAATTCATCGGTGTAGAAATAGTTGACAGAAACAATTGAGGAAATTAAGTGTGTAAACCGAGGATTCATCAAAAAGATTATTAATAATATCACTGAAAAAAAAATTATAAACATATTACCACCATCAGGCCTTCGCTATGTAGATGCGCAAAAAAAAGTCCTATATCATATCCATTGTTAGTTATAAGTTTATAAAAAAATCAAGGGCTATTTTCCTATCGTAAAACCTGTACATGTCAGTTTGCAAACAGCACGCTTGAAACCTTTCCCATAGTTGAAAAGCATCTTGATTTTTTTAATTTGATGGAAGGTGACTGCTCCCTTGCGATATTAAAATATATAAAATACAATATATGAACAACCTTAAGAATTTAAAATTTGCGCTTGGTTACAAAACGGCACAATATCTCAGAGTTGAATTTATTCCTGGGTAGTTAGTGGTTCCAGATGTCAAACTATACCCAAGGTTGTAAAATGTTTCTGGCTCGCAGTTTAAGATAGATTTAATAGGGCTGACGTAATAACTAAAGGCAATAGCTCTTAAAAGTTTCATTTTGTTGTGCGTTAACGAAAACAATTTGTTGTAATGAAAAACAAAGAGATATTCAATTTCAAAAAATAACGTTTCACTGTTGCTGTTTTTTCTTAGTTGAAAGGGCTTTTTACCCATTGACCAAGAAATATGGAGGACGTGAAAAGCGAGGCAGGAACCTTTCAGCAAAATTGGCAAGAGTGCGCTTCGCTAAAGGTCCTCGGGGAAAGCCAAAAAGCGCTATTGAGTTCTTTGGTAGACCAAATAGCTACGTTGAACTTCCAAAAGGCTCAGGTGCTCTAGACACAGTGAATTCCATCACCCTGATGGCTTGGGTACTACATACTGGCAAAAGCGGACCGATAATCCATTACAATCCAAAGGCCTGGGGGGTACACCTGTGGATGGTTGATCGAAAGGTGGCTTTTGTGCGCTTCACGACTCGAAAACGTCGACGTTTCACAACAGCTCTTTCGTCCAAACTCTTTTTCCGTCCACGTCGCTGGAATCTAGTCGCAGCAACGTATAACCAAGCTAACGGGATCGCAAAACTCTTCATTAACTACAAGCTTGTACTTAAGAGAAAGATCGGTAAAATACAGCTCGCCACAAATGCAGCAGTAAGACTCGGAGCAAGAATCGGTGATAAAAGATACTTCAAAGGAAAGATAGCCTGTGTAAAGATTTTTGCTAATGCGTTGTCATTGCATCAGATTGCATCAGCGGGAAAATCGTGTGTACGGCGTAAGTATGTTATACAACATATTCAAATCAACGACACGCTCACTTGTTGCTTTTCTTTCAAATGAAGATTTTTGGAAGAACTGTAACCGTGAAAACAGTTTTTTGTGGTCAATTGATTTGTTTGTTTCTTTTTTTCTCATTTTCCCAAATTAGTATGGGTTCCTCTCCTCCCTGCATTTTTCTGTGAAGTCGTTTTGCATGGTAAACGTTTCTAAAACATTACACGTGAATGGGACAAAGATGAAATCTGATTCGAACCCATGTCCCCGCAAACACCACCCGGGCGTTCTATCCACGGACCTACAAGAACTCATTGAGAGCAAAGTTATTAAGTTTTTTTCGCCAGCCTAACATTTTATACTAATATTTTGTCTATATTTTTTTATTTAAATATGCAGGTCGCCCGATTCAGCCATCACCAAGTTATCGTAAGTATTGCTTCTTTAGAAATTGTATATAATATCGGTGTTGCATTGCTGCTTATTGTAGAAATTTTGTTCTACTAATTAGTCATTTGAAAATAGTTTCTGCGACGATTTCTATCTATCTGTTTGTATGCCATTCTGTCTGTCTGTATGTTTGTCTGCCTCTGTCTGAAGGAATCGAAACTCGCTGTATCCCGATATACACGGGATACCCAAGCGCAGAATCTGAAATCAATACTTAAACATTTAGAAATTACCTAGGTAAACAGTTCCCTGTGAACTCGGAATGTTTCCAAACTTGAATGTTTAAGAATTTTGGCCGTATATTTGAAAAAGCATTTCAGAAATGGTGCTTTTTTTCCATATCTGGCATACTATGTTTTAAGGAGGGATACCATATTTAACGTTTTGGATATCCACTTATAACAAAATATACAAAGTTTTTGTGTGTGTGACATATAAAGATGTATCCTTTCATTAACTTATTTCTAGAAATTTATCTAAAGGATAATAAATGTGTGGATCAAATCTGTTTCATACTTAGCTAATTTTACCAGGTGATCCTTCACCTCACAAAACAGTTCTAAATAAAAAATTAAAAAATAATAAAATAAAAAAAAAATAATAATAATAATGATAATAACAATAATAATAATAATAATAATAATAATAATAATAATAATAATAATAATACAGAGGCAGCACAGCTCAACAAGGTCGGACAGGCAAGCATATAAAGGCGCCCCTGGCTGCCGCTATACGGACCAGTCGTGACCTCGGAGCAGTGTCAAGGAGGGAGGAAAACCGGAGTACCCGGAGAATAACCCTCGGAGTTAGATAGAGATGAACAAATCTCCACCCACAGGCGGAACCCGGGAGTTGATCCCGGGTCGTAGAGGTGGGAAGCGCGAGTGATGACCACTACGCCAACCTGACTTCCTTTTAAGCGAGTTTGAAACATATTTGGTTCATCAAGCTTTACCATACTAACCTTGTTTCAGAGAACTCAGTTTGACAGTGTGGTCGTCCCTAATACATAAAATTTCATACACAGTTATCAGAAACACTCTGAGTGTGTCTTTTTTTTGTCATTCAGGATTTTTACGGCCGCTCGCTTTATACCCTTTCTCCAAAAGGAAGGGGTTTAAAGATATCTTAAGACGAGCCCCAGATGCACAGGCCAGCAACGTTCGATTTAGCCCGGGCCCAGATAGAAAACCGGGTGGCTCCCTACGTTTCTTTGGCAGGGGAAATAGCTACGTGGACATTCCGAATAGGCCAGGAGGCCCTCTAGACGTCGATTTGCGCGGCGGTTCTATAACTATGGGGGCTTGGGTCTTTAACAAAGGTAGCGCTGGTCCTATTTTTAACTTTAATCGCCGAGGACCGGGTGTTCGTCTATGGTTTGTTGCTCGAAATACGCTTTTAGTAGGGCTATTGGTGCGTGGAGGTCGTCGTTTTACGCGGAGACTTGCTACTAGTAAAGGTTTAGTAGCCGGATGGAACTTTGTTGCGGCAACATACCGTCGTCGGACTGGTGTTGCAAGACTTTTTGTCAACAATAAGTTTGTGGGTCGCAAGTATATTGGGAGAATCCGTCTTGCTACAAACGTTCCGGTACGTCTTGGAGCTCTAAAAGGTGACCGAAGATATTTCCGTGGCATGATATCTTGTGCGCAATTCTTCAGTAAAGCCTTATCAGCAAGACAGCTACGTTATCAAAGTAAAAAATGCTTTAGAGGTAAGAACGAGAATTAATGTGCACATTAAATTCTATTTTAAAACAAGTACAAAAAAATATGGTGATATTTTAAAGACCTCAGCAAGTTAACTGTGATAAAAGTTCTGACGGGAAGCGAACCAAAAAACCCTTTAATTACTAGTCATTTAGTGGCATTTTAGTAAAGTAGAGTTTCGCCTTTACAGGATCACTTTGTATATTAGTTTTCAAAGAGCGTTCTTTTTCCTAATTCAAAAGAGTTGTGTATTTCAATACCATCAATAACCATTTTGGTATTTTAAAAGTGTAAGAACTTCTTGATTTTTGTAGAAATTTTATTATAGGCAAGAAAACACCTCCAAAAGTACCTGTTTCTGTAAATGCTTTCATATACACAACAACAATACATTTTTATTTAAAATTCAGCTCAATTATTTAAAATTTCATAATGTCGTCATGAAGTTGTCAGAACGTCATCAATTAAAAAGAGTTATTAGTTTCCTCTTTTATCTTTTAAGGTTGTATGCGTTAGGTTCATCCATTAGCGCTTAGGCTGTGCCTCCATGAATCCAGACAATTTTTTTATCCGCACAAAAACTTGACCCATTCATGATGTTCCCCGGAAACTGGGCGATTCTTTACGTCTTCTTTCCACGATACTTGCCAAACTGGACGAATTTTCTGTTTCAGCCAGTGGTTTTAGCAATGGAACTTGAGCTTTGCCAATAGAGAATACGCGTTGCGGTCTCATTTCCAAATTGCTCGAAAATTCGTGTGGTCACGATGTTTCCACGGTCCTTATTAGTTGAAAAATTCCTGCGGATGAAATTTCGTTTTCATTTTTAACAGAAATTAATTTTACTGCGGTTAGATGTCTCCTTTTTTCGTCCCTGCGGCTAGATCTGAGGAACCAAAACATACAAGAGAATGTATATTTTCCTACCGATGAATAATCGTCCGAGTCGGTTTAAACATAGTCTTTTGACTTTCAATACTTATTATTTCATTTCGCCCTTCCATTTGGGTTATGTCATTCCTGTTTGCGTCTATAGTTAGTTAGTGCCGCTGGGGATAAAAAGGTAGTGAATGATGAAAAATGTATAACTTGTTCACTTAAGTATTCATTAGCGGGCTGCCTATGGTAAGACCAATTATTATTGTCCAAATAAAATATATCCCAAAATTCCTTGCGGCGCCAGATCTATATGCAAGGCTCATTAATATTTAGGTAGACCAGTGTTTCAAGCCTCAAAACTATTTCAACATAGTGTTATCGTCGGACAAATTGTTGTAGGTTCAAGAACGAGTTTTGTTCAAGCTGGATCCCATCTTTAATTACATCAGTACAAAGACAAATTTAAATATATTACTTTGTTCAACGCAAAGACATTGTTGCAGAATAGAGAGTTGTCAAATAATGGTACTGTATCTTTGTTAAGGTCGTGGTCCAGTCCCAGTTTCCCATCGATTCACCATTAGACAACTTGGCTGCTATAGAGCCAGTCGAAAAAGATTAAGGAGAATAAAAATTGCTGATTTGCGCAGATATGGAAAACGTGCGATCAGAATATGTGCTGCATTAGCTTACAGAAGAAGACGTATGAATTTCGGATTGATGAGCCGAGGGATTTGTTTTGCAACCAACCGTAAAAGTCTTCTCAAAACGTCAGGAAGAACTAACGGGTGTCGCTTCGGTCTTGGAGGACCTCACCAGATAAATATTTACTTGGTGACCAAAAGTAAGTGAAACGAAAGCTCGTTAAGGCAAGTAAAAGCAACAGACAGTTAAGGTACCAATGAAGCGAAAGTAGATTTTGTTTTTTTGAAAAGAAAGACAAACAGGCAAAACATCAGAGAGTAAAGATAATTTCTACAGGTGCTACACGTCTGGAAAGGTTCGAGTTTTTTGACTTCTCATTAATATGCGCTCATTATGTTGTTTGCTTCAATACAAAGAGTATGTAAGAAATTAAAGTGAAAAAATCAAACTTATAGAAAGAACATTGTAAAAATTCATCAAAAAGGCCTTCAAATTGTTTACAAAAAAGCAATTCTTTACTATTAACAGTGTTACGAAACGCAGCTTATGACGTTAAACTGAATATTCAAACATGAAAATCTAAAGAACAAAATGTGATGTATAGTAGTAGTAGTAGTAGTAGTAGTAGTAGAAATAGTAGTAGTAGTAGTAGTAGTAGTAGTAGTAGTAGTAGTAGTAATAGTAGTAGTAGTAGTAGTAGTAGTAGTAG